>JADMLD010001338.1:0-47589 GCA_017589585.1 Phylloscopus whistleri
GTGGGCATCCTTTAAATGATACAGCAACAGAAAATCTTTCCAGGGTGTGAGCAGCTTCAGCTCAGAAACATGTTTTTGTTTGTAAGAATAGACTAATACTAAATAAATCAATGAAATAGATTTTGTTAAAAATGGGCCAGGAGAGCAGCTCCTTTTGAAAGGCCTTTATTAGAGGACAGCTCTGGGTAGGGGGCTCGAGGGGCCACGCACACGCCGCTGCTCCCACTGGACACCATGGAGGAGGAGGTGCAAGTCGGTCTGCCGCTCGCGCTGCAGAGTCGGGATTCCTTCCTCACGGGAGTTCTTAGGAATCACTTGGCTCAGTTTAGTCCAGGGGTGTCACCTTTGTCCAGTACTCTCCAGGTCATGGCGAGTAGGTGGGAAGCTTTCCACAGGTGGCTAGATGTCCTCCTCGCACGGCAGTGTCCTTCGGAGGTCCAGATTTTGGGTCGGCTCGTTGTTTTAGGGGTCTTTTTGGGGTCAACTGGACTTCCGCTTGGAGCGCTGCATCATGGGAGCCTATTGGGGGGGGTCAGCAGTTTGACGAGCAGGCGGGGGAGCAGCGGAGGCCTATCCGACGGAAGGTAAGGGGGAATTTGGGATCTGGGGGAAAGGGAATGCACAACTTGGAACATAGGAAACTGAGATTTGAGTGTCAACACGAAACAGTTTGAAATAACAGGTAAGTAACAGCATAACCTTTTTAACTACATGGTAAACAGTACAACAATACAACATACAAAATCAATACAACATACAACATACAATGCATAACTTGGAGCCCTTTATTTATTTCAGTAATCTATAATCCTCCTCTTGGCTGGTCATGGAGAAATTAGTTTGAAGGTGGTCGCCTGTTGTCTGGGTTTTTTGCCGTTCTCCTCTGTCCCCTTTAAGGAGTTTGTAAAAGTCTTATTTTTAGCCTTCTGTGTTTTTGGAGTCAGACACACTTTGTATAAACAAGGCATTTGTTATTGTAGAATCTAGAGATGTTTACATTCTTTTCATAAGGAGGAGACTGTTGATGGACTGTTGCATGGTCCAGTGAAGTTGGAGAAGATTTTCTTCCTCCAATCCATGATCACTGCTGGAGTTCAATAAATGCTGATTCTGTAAATAAAGCTCTCTCTTTTCCGCCTGGGACATGGCAAGGTGTTGGTGTGAGTTCTTTATGTCGACTGCGACAGTCGCCCCATTCTTTTTGCCGCCTTCTCCTCCTTCAGCTCAAGGATGAGCGGCGCCAGGCTGGATGCGGGCATGGCCATTGTTACAAATGGATGCTGCACAAAGGAAAAAAAAAACAACAATGAACCATTATTTTCCAAGCTAAGAGCCTCAAAGGCAGGGTAATATTTTTTAAATGAAAGGAGATTGAGTCCGAGTAGGTCTAAGGAGCAACAGTGGGGCAACAGTGGCACAGCTTGCTGCAAGAGCTGCTAAGTGCCCCAGCGGGAATATTTCAGGTGTGAGCATCGTGATCTCTTTCAGGATGTCCCTGCTCATGGCAGGGCACTTGGAGCAGATGAGCTTTCCAGGTCCATGCCAGCCCAGCCCAGTCGAGGATTCCTGACTGTTTTCCTTTGAACAGCACCAAGAGTGGAGGTGAGGAGGAGGGGGGCTCATCTGGTGCCTTGCACTTCAGTGGAGGAGGAGCTCATCCCTGGGACACTGTTCCACCTGCAGCCCCTGAGCATTTCACCTGCAGGAGCTCCTGGGCAGACCAGCGCTGCGCCTCGTCTGTCTGCAGGCAGCAGCAGCTCAGGAAGTGACACAGCAAAGGCGAGAGGAGCTCGGGCTGCCGCAGCTGTGGCGTCCCTTTTGTCGCTATCAGGCGTTGAGCCTGGAGAAAAAGGAAACACGAGTCTCTCACCTGCTTCTTTCACTGTGTCTGTAACTGCTCTCCCAGATCCCATTGTTTAAGCTCCACTCTGCAGTAGCAGTTTGTTTCTGCCATGGCAGAGAGGCAGAGATGCCTTTCCTGTACCAACAAAGAACCCAAACCCCAATGCAGCCACAGCTTTTCCAACATCCAGCAGATCTGGCCTTGGCAGCTGATTTCACTGACTGACCTTGTTAGTGGAAACTACATCAGCAAAAGCACCTTTGCTTCTCTGAGCATTCCCTTGAGCAGCTTGACAGGCTATTTGGAGGAGGGACTTTGCTATACTAAGTCACTCTACTGTTTCCAAGGATTGTGACATGAAAAGCATCTCTGCAGTGCTTGTTGGTCCCTTAAGCACAGCTGCCATCAAACAAAAGTCATCAAGCTTTTTGCTTGGTTCTTGAAAACAATGGTAATTGAAAGGAAAGAAAGGAAATCCCTCAGTTATTCCTCAGGTAAGGAAACAAACGTTTGGAATCTCATCTTCAACACAGACACATGAAGATGCATGCACTGATGTCTTGGGATAAAAAGCCTGTTTGCCCACACAGGAAACACCTGCAGCTCCGTCTCTCAGCAGACTGCAAATTTCAGCTTCCCTTATGTGGCCAAAGGAAAATTTGGGTGGTGAAATCAGAAGAGGGAGAAATGCCATCCCTATGGTAGCCCTCTGCTCATTTGGATACTCAGGTCAATGCATTCATGGTGTGCCCATCCTAGAAAGTGCCCAGAAACAAAGGGGTGGTTTTGGCAGGCTCTGCACATCACCAGGCTTCAGGTTGGTGACATGGAGAAAGTGGCTTGGCTTAGGAAAGAAATATGGTCACTGAGTGTTTCAGCAGCACTGCACAAGAAGCACAAGAGCCTCTGTGACCTTCACACCCTCATGTCCATGTTGCAGGCAAGTTTCCCTGTGAGAAGAATGGGAGGTGCACTTCTTCTCTCCAAACAACCATTTTAGAAACTTGGTTAGGTTTTGGTTTCTTTCCTTCATTCCAGGAAAGATGACACCAGTCCTAAGATGCTTGTTCCCTGTTAGTAGGGCTATCTCCACAGCCAAAAGAGCTGGAACGACTTCTAAGCCAAAGCAAAATGTTGCCTGAGCATGGAGATTGTTTGCGTGGGGTGAGGCTGGAGTTCCCCCGGTGATGCACCCAAAACTACAGCAGATGCTGATGTGCTGCAGGGACCTTTTTAGAAAGGGACCGTGGTGGAAGTAGTTCCAGCAGATGGCAATGGGATTTTGTCCAAGGGCAGACAGAAGGTGGCATAGGTGAGAAAGACAGTGGGATCAGAGAGTATTGACACCTTACCAAGCGAGGACTTTTACTCCAGTAAGGGACTTGTCGTTCTGCCATTTCAATGCCCACAATTCCCAAAGACCAGATGTCCACTTTGGGGCCATAGGGTTGACCTTTGACCACTTCAGGCACCATCCACCAAGGAGTCCCGATCACCGAGCTGCGTCTGCTCTGTTCAGGGGTGAGTAGAGCAGAGAAGCCAAAATCAGCTGGGGAGAAAGCAAAAGACTGTTTTTATTTGAATACTGTGCAAGGAGGAAAGCAAGCAAAAGAATTGCCCAGGAGAAGTTAGAGAATGTGCTGTTGAATCTCCTGGACAACAGTTCCTGCTCTGTTTCCTCAGGACTTAAGCCAAGGCAATATGGCATTGGCTATTTCAAAAATCCCCCCATTTTTTACACTGCCTCCAGCAGTGGCTTCTGTTCCCCTGAAGCTTTGCACTTGTAGCTCCCTCCCTTGGGAAGGGACACACACAGAGCACAGCCACCCTGGACTGCTTGTTCCTTGTGCTAGGTCTGTGCACGCTGCAACCGTGTGGTCAGCTCACAGCAAGGGTCCCTGCACTGCCACCAGCACCATTTTTGGGGGGCTGACAGTCACTCCAAAGCAGCCCCACACCCCACATGTCTCTGGAACGCTGCACCTGACCAAGAATATACTGACCCAGCTTGACAGAGCCATCAGTTCTCAGAAGGATGTTGAGGCTCTTCACATCTCGGTGCATCACATGGTTGGAGTGGAGAAAATGCAGTCCTTGCAGGCACTGAGAGAGCAAACAGAAAGAGGAGGGCAAAAATCCCTGATGTGATTTCATCACACCAGAAAGGAAACGGCTCTCAAAGATTCCCTCTCCAGGGGAATGGGGAGTAATGGCAGAATACAGTTCCATGGAGAGCAAGAGCTTGCTGCTCCTACACTGGCAGAGCAGCACCTTTCTAAAGAAAGGCATGTCAGCTTTGCAAAGAGCAACAGCAACTGCTCTTGTAGACTCTCCTGTGCAAACCAGCCACAGTGCCTGCTGCTGCAGTGGATGTGCTCAGAAGTAAAGAGCACTTTGGCTGCACTGCTGACCTTTCCAGCTGAGCACTGAGAGAAGTGAGTCTCTCTTTGGTCTTTGCTGTTTGTTTCAAATGCTGCCACCACCACCTTTGCTTTTACAGGCAAGGAATGCAGTGCAGACAGGCCAAAGTTGAGGGAGGCAAGATGGAGAAGAGCAAATCCAAGAGACAGAGTGAGAATGCAACAGCAGCAGCAAAGAGGACAAGGACAGGGTCCAGTGAGTGCAGGGCCACTGGCAGGCAGTTCACTTGAGATGCTCCTGCTTGCCCAGAACATAGCAGCAACACAGAAACAGAGCCTGGCACATGGAATTGCTCCTGTTCTGAGCCCTTTTCCCAGACAGTCCTGCCCAAGGCCTGGGAAGCACAGGTGGGATCCCTCACCTCCCGGCTGATCACTGCAATGTCAGGTTCACACAGCTCAGCCTCGTCGATCAGATCAAACAGACTGCCTCCATCCATGTACTCCATGACCAGCCAGAGTTCCTCATGCACAAGGTAGCTGAAAGAAGGAAATAAGGCCGTGCAGATGAACAGGCATGGCTACGTTGGTTTTGTGCTTCATTCTTGTTTCCAGGTGCCTTTGTGACAAGGACAGAATTAATGGAATAGACATTCCCTCTAGGCTGTGCCTTGTTTGCAGTCTGTGCAGTCTCAAGGAGAATCTGTGAACTTACAGGGGATTGACTTCCTATGGTAGGGTTGATCCAGATTTTTGAACCATTTTCCAACCATGTGTTTGAAAGCCAGGGAAGACTCATGCAGACAAAATGCACTCTCTTCCCATCCATTGGAGATGAGTAGAGAAATAAGAATTAACCAATAATTACCAGCTTTCTTTTCTGCCAGTGTCCCAAGTGGGTTTTTAACCTTGCATGCTTTTAGTATGTAAACAAACACATACAAATACATACATTAGTATGTAATCATGGGATAAGACCATGACCACTCACCTGTCTAAATAATTCACAATAAAGGGACTCCTATTCCTCCTCATGACTGTGATTTCAGTAATGGTGTCTAGCTTGCTGCTCAGTCCTTCAAGATTTATTCTCTTGATGGCCACCTCAAATGACATTGAAAATCAGTAACTTTAGCAGTTGGTGGCACGAGACCACACCACACACAGAGTGAGTGATTTTGTAATGACACAGCTGAACCAAAGTGCCAAAGTGCCTTGTGCTCAGCCAAAGGAGTAATAAGGAACTGACATCCCAACAGCCCATTTCTCTGCTCCTTTGGGGGCCTGTTACAGGGCATGTGGCCACTGATCTTTTGCCTTGTCCACTTGTTAACAATGGTGTCTCAACTATCACCCACAAAGCTCGGAGCACACTCTCTGTTTCTCTGTCTGTACATCAGAAGAAGGAATCCGTGCCTTGGTTCTCTGTGGATACATCTTGGGCTCTAAGCAGGGCTTAGGTCTTTCAGGGACACCTTGCACATCCCTCCCTACGTGCAGTTCCCAAGTGCAGCACTGCAGGTGGCTAAGGAACTGCCAGGAACCTTCAGATGTATTTGCTGGCAGCCAGAAATGAGAATTCAGGACTCTGAAGCCATAGCCCCAGAGAGCAGTGAGATGCTCTAAGGCAGCACCTTTGTTGGAGCAATTGAGAGCCAGGGAGAGCGTCCTTCTCTGCAAGGAACCACTGCCCTCCTTGCCTTCCTTCTGGCAGCTGGGAAGGACAAAGACTGTCCCAAATGCAATTGGCAGGCTGGCAGCAGTCTGTGCTTCCTGTGCCTTTGCAGCACAGCTCTAGCCAAATCTCCAGCCACAGCTGAGACAAGAGAGGAAAGTCCTCAAGAACAGCAGAATCTGCAGGGGCTGTTGGCATTTACCTCTCTTCCTGAGGCAGTGTCCACTGCTCTACAAACATCTCCAAAAGTCCTGGAAACAGAACAGCAGCAAAGAAAGGAGAAGCCATTTAGATCTTGGGGGGAAAGGCAGCCCAGACAGGACATCTCTGCTGTAAATGCCTCAAAGCTGCAGCATGCAGGAGGGGTCTGCCAGAAGGCAGATGATGCATTTTCCTCTCAAGTGCATGGGCACTGGGCCTGTTCCTGCAGCACTGGGCTTTACTGCCTCAGCTCAAAAGGCCATTCATCTTGGATGAATGGATTCTTTCATCTTGGATTTCAGTTTCTAAACTGGGCAGTTTTCAGCCTGACCTCTGACGATTTCCTTCAGCAAAGTCTTGGGAAGAAATGTTCCTGAGAACTGTTATCTCACTGTTGTGATAGGGGACAGCTTGCTGTTTCTGGCAGTGAAATGGAAGTGTCTTGGACAATGCCTTCTGAGCACACTTCCAAATTCTGGCCAGTACTTAGAGATGGGGCAGATGGACCCCAGTATCTGAGGATGTTTGCAGCTTGCCTGGCTTCACACTTGAGAGATATTCCAGCAGCAAATCACCTGCCCCATGGCTGTGTAGAAGGAACTGTGCTTGGACTCACCCCCTGCCAAGATGTTCCAGTTCAAAGTATTTCCTCTGGGGATTTTCCTTGGTCACCACTTTCCCTGGGGGAAACAAAATGCAAGATGCTCACTTGAAAGCACAGAATCCCACCAGCCAAGAGATACAAAAGGCAGCCCCACTGCCTGGGGCTCTGACTTCTTTGTGGTCAGCTGCATAACAAAAAGCTGCCAAAGCCCAAGCAGGAGCACTGACAAGCAATGGGAAGAAGGCACAGCCAGACCGAGCCCCCTCCAAGCTGGTGCCCATTCAGGACACAACAGGATTGGCTTTGGGATCAGACACACCCAGGTACAGATCAATGCCCTTTTTGTCCCAACACCTGCTGGCAGACAGAGAGTCAGCTGGGCTCTGTTCTCAGCCCCACCAGGTCTTGTCTGAGAGGACAGGACTGGCAGCTGTTCTGGGCAGGAAGCAGATTCAATGACTTGTGCTGCAGAATCACCCAGGGCTTGATGTGTTTTCCTAGAGACTGATCTGAGCAGGGCTTGGGCCAATGGGTAGCATTCTAACAGTGATGGGAATGAGTGGGAATCAGGGATGAAAAAGTGCCATGGATCTGAGGAATCTCCAGCAGCAGGGCTGGAGGCTCGCTCCTGAGAAATGCTTACAGTGCAGTTTTATCTGATCAGGCCACAGCAATGTGTCTCTTGGACACATCTTTATAAGAGCAAAACTGGGATATTAAATACAGGTTGTTGTCAAAGCATCTGTTTTGTCATTGGGGGCACAATTTTAAGACACCTCTTGCTCTCTGTTTCTGCTGTCACCTGATATTCTTTCAAAGGAGTTCTCACTGACAAAAATATAATATTCTCATTAAAAAAGCTGTAGATGCAGTAGTGGTAATAAGAAAAGTCATAAAATGACACCAGTAAGACACATGGGGCAGAAGAGCACCTTCAGGATGGTGAAAATAACTCTACCCCAAAAAATCCAGAAAAACCCTCAAACTAAAAACAAAATCACAGCCAAAAGACAAAGTGCCCAAACCAATCAATTTCTGTGAAGTCTTTTTGTTCTGATGATGGGTGAGAAGTCAGAGTCTAAGGAGAATTTAGGAAGCTAACCATTCTATCCAGTTTGGCCACTAGCACACAGGACTTGCCCAGATCATTTGCTAGGTCACAGCCTTGTGCTGATGCCAGAACAATCCCTGCTTCTGCCTGTAGCAGATAGGGAAGCTCAGGCAAACCCTAGCACGTCCAAGCTGCCTCAGAGGCAGCAGGAACAGCCAGAGCACTCTCCTGCTGCCTTGGAGCACAGCATTTCCTGTGGGGACTCCTCAATGTCCCTGTGACACCAAACTGAGGAGGATCATTGGGTGCAGCTCTGCTGACACGTGCACACCATGCACTGTCCCTCAGAGAAGAAAGACACCAGACGTACTCAGGAGCTCCAGGCACTTATCCTCCATCTGCTGGTGCTGAGCAGCAGCTCTGTCAGGGCTGGAGATGAACAAACTGCCCGGGCTCCACTTCCCACGCTGGGCAGCAAAGGCTCCTTTAGGTGACACTGCTGCAGCTGCTGCAGCAGCAGGTTCAATAGAAGAGCCTGTGTAGAGCTGAGACAAGAAAGGAGTTTGTGTCAGAAAAGTGGCTGGCAGAGATGAGCCCCAGGTCCCATTGCAAAGGCTAGCCCTTAGGGAGATGCTGTCAGCCACATGCAGGGCTGTGCCATGGGTTGTTCCTGATGTCCACTTCTCAAATTGGGTGGGTCAAACCCAAAGGCTGGTTTTACTCCAGTTCATGGCCAGATTCATTTTCCACTTTCTCCAAAATCCATTGTCATGGATTTTCTGAAGGGTGGCTGCCAAAATGACCATTCCACTTTCTCCCAAGGCCTCTCTCCCCTCTCCAAGGGCTGCAGACACACTTGCAGGTGCTTGTTCAAATGTTCTACCTCCTCCCACGGAGTCCTCTTTTCCTCCACCATCTTCAGAACAGGCTCAACTGGCAGCACTTCTGCTTGGGACACTTCCTGTGCCTCACAGCAATCTTGGGGCTCCTCGTTGCCAGTCCCTTGCTGGAAATCTTTGCAGGCTGCCAGGCCAGATGTCCACACGCCCACCTCAAGTTAAAGAGAACAAAGCAGTCAGAGACTACAGCTTGTCCCTGTCAGCCCAGAGTCACGGACTGTGAGGAAATGGAAAGCACCACTTTGGCAACTGCAGTGGCTATTGCTCTTTCACTCACTCGTTTTTCTAGAGCCTGTGGCTTCTCAAGGAGGAGAAGAATTTTCTCTTCTCTTTCTCTTTGAATTTTCATTTCTTCCTCCAGCCTCTCGAGCATTGCCTTGATCCTAGCCTCAGTTTTCTGCAGCTCTTCCTGAAGCTTCTCACCAAGGTTCTTCTCCGTTGCCTTGATCCCAGCCTGAATTTTCTGCAGCTCAGCCAGCAGCTTCTCACCTAAGTTCTGTAAAGAAAGAGAGGGAGAAATTTTGATGAGTGGAGTGCCTGCCACTCTTCCACTCACCTGGTTTTCTTGATCGGGCCTCTGTTGAAGATTCTGCTGATCTTGAGGAATTCTCAAGTCTTCTGTGCTCCTCTTCTTCCCTTCCATGATGTTCTGTAGACACAAATACAGAGCAAGTGACTGGGAGCTGCTATCAGGCTCAGCTTTTCCCTTCAGCCTCCAAATCACATTCATTCAGCCACTTCTTTCTGCTTCCCCTCCCACCTCTGCTTCCACTGCAACTCTGCCTGCAGAGGCAAAAGAACAACCTGGCAACAAAGGCACCAAAATCCCTGACTTCAAGCAGCAACTCCATGTCCCCAGGCTGTCTCTCAAATGCTCCCAGGTAAGCACACCCAAGAAGCTGGCAGGGACAAACCACCCCAAAGAGCTACTGTTGTCAGATCAGTATCTTTGGTGCCTGGAGCTGCTTGGCAAGTCTGTGCAGGGGGACAGGTGTCTCCGGACCACAGTGTCCCCTACGTATCCGACCAGGCTGAGCGCAGGGTCTTTGACATGCTCCCTCCTCTGCTGACAGGGAGCCTCCGGCTTCAGGCTGGCCCCTCTCAGAATCCCAGCCAGCTGGGGCCTGAATATGACAGGTCAAAGCCCATTGTCCAGGTGTCACTGCCTGAGGGGAATCGCTCAGTCCTGGCAGGACTGCAGCACTCAGCATCCTCAGCCACCAACAGCAAGTGCTGACTGCTCAGAAACTTGCAGCTCTGCCTTGCACTAAAGACAGCACCCTCCAGAAGTGGCACTTACTGTCCTGGAAAGGTCTGGCTGTGGTGTGACCACAGCTAGAAGATTGTGGTCATTTGGCTCCTCTTGGGCCTCTTCTGCAGGAGCAGAGGGAGCCAGAGGAGAGTCTGCTCTTGGTTCTGTGCTCTGTGGACAGACAGGAGCGTGAGGCACAGGCCAGGACCTATCATTTATAACCTTATTTCTACTCAGCTCTACAGCCAGCTCTACTAAGGCACAATCATCAGCTTTGACAGCAATGGGATTCTAAGTCACTCAGAGTCAATTCAAATGGGCTGATTCAAGTGTACTGCCAATTGCTCTGAAGTAGATATTCCTCCTGGCTACTATGAGGAAGCAACGTTGTCTCTGCAAAACTGGGCTTTTAGTTCTTTTTAAGCTCTGAAATGGAAAATCAGGAAATAGCCAGTGATGCCTTTGCTCTTGCCAGCGCAGACATGGAAATTGATTTTCTTTCAGCCTACTCAGCTGGCCCTCTACACTCTACTGCCACAGGCCAAGCTCACAGCTTGCTCCACAATTCTTAAACAGCAGGAACATCAAATGTTCCTTTCTCACTCACCTCAGGATCGGCACCTCTGAACACACGGGTCAGGTGACCTGCAGTGGGCAAGGGAAAATGAACCAGATTCTTGGAGAAAACTGCAGAGAAACTCAGCATTTTTGGAAGGTGTCCCAAGAAGGTCTCCCAGTCTACATTTTCCAAGTTGTCCTGCTCGACCCAGCAAAGGGAGGAAATGACAGACTCTGCTGCCACAGACTCTCCCATGGAGGGAAAGCAGCCCCTGCAGGTTCCCTTTCAAATGCTGCCCGCAGAGCCCTGGCTACAGACACACCCTTTTTAGCTGAACGTGTTGCCAGGAGCTTTACCCAAGTGGCATCCAAATGGTCTTCCTGTTTCTAAAGCAACTCAGTCACTAAGAAAGAGCAGGAAGACATACAAAAGCCAGTTTTGGTTCCACCCAGGGAAAAGCTCTACTTACGTGTCAGGTGTGTCAGGAAATAGCCGGAGTAGGCAACACCATAAACAGAGCAAACTGCAGCAGCGAGTGGCCCAATCATTGTGGCAACTGCTGTGCAAGTTTGCAGACTGTGCTCTAACACTACGGTCTAATACTACGTTCTAACCCTATGCTCTAACACTAGGCTTTAACACTATGTCCTAACATTATCCTTTAACACTATGTCCTAACACTATCCTCTAACACTATGTTCTATCACTATGCTCTGATACTATGTCCTAACACTATGTTCTAACACTATCCTCTAACCCTATCATTTAACACTATACCCTAACACTACACTCTAACACTATGATCTAACACTATGCTCGCAGAAAAATCAAGGTTCCTGTCAGCGTGCACTGACAAACGCCTCTAGCAGGAGGGTGAGCTCCTGCCCTGAGCAAACCCGAGAGCTGCTCTGGCACCGCTGAGGCTGGGCGTGCAGCAAGGCAACCTTGTGATGTCAGCACGAGGACGTGGCAACCGTGCCCTGACATCACAAAGGAAACGTTCTGCCCTGCTCTGTGAATTTATGCAGATGGATAGATTGATGTTTGTGTAGGCCTAGGCTGCATTTTGACCTCTTTCCCCCCTCAGCTGCCTTTTTCACCTCTTGTTTTTCCCCCTGTGCCCCTGTGTCCCCTGTCCCTGTGCTGGGTCCGAGCTGGCGGCCGGGCTGGGCAGAGCAGCAGGACATCTAGAAGTACACACATCTCAAACCTATCTCTAAACATACAAATATCAATGTACCAATATAAGTTATCATATGAAATATGAATTCTATAGTTACATCTGTATATTGTATGGTTATGTGTTTACAAAGATCGAAATATGTCTTGAGCTGCATGGTTTGAGAATTCTATTTCTTTAGTACTGGCTCTGGGATTCTTTAGAGAGGGATGCTGATATTTTTATATTTGTATATGGGTTGTACGGTTGTAGTAATATGTAATGAATGAAATGGTTAAACTTCAATTCATATTTGTGTGTAGTGAGTGGTTGTAGAGGGTTTCAAGAAATTAATTTTTTAACAAGTTTATATTTGTATATATTTACATAGCACAATTGTAACAATAAACTTGTTTTATAAGTTTTAATTGATATTTGTATCTTTCTCTACTGGCAGTGAGGGTGTAGCCATTTAAAATAAATTTCATTTTTAAACCAAGTAGATTTGTGTGTATTTGTACATTAGTATTACAGATGCAACAATATGCAATCAATTCAATGTTTCCACTACAAGAAGTGTAGATTTGTGCTCTCGGGAGCAATGAGCAGATGTAAATGTGATGATGGGGGAGGATTTTGTCCATGGGATTTTCCATCCATGCCCAGCACATCATCCACTTGCACTCCGGCTGGGCAAGGAAAGCGCAGATTTGGGATGGCAGCAGAGCCACCCATTGGCTGAGAACTTGCTGCCAAGGCCTGCTGAGAAAACTCCGGGACTCCACGGAGCGCACAGCTCCAAGCAGAGCCCCCCAGGGATGACAAATCCACCCCCCATGCCACGGGCAGCTCTTTGGGAAGCGCTCCAAGTGTCCCTCTGAAGGTCATCCTGGAGCCCAGAAGCCAACAGGGATCCTGAGCCAGCCCCGCTGCCTTTGGCAGCACTTGGGCAAAGGAGCTGCAGCAAGGGGGAGGCAACAAGGACTGCAACTGCTGCAGGCTGGATATGCAGGAAGGGCCATGGACACTTGTGCTGAGATGCTCCAGAACCCAGAGGGATGGTGAAGACCTGGGAAGCAACAAGTTCTCACAGCCACTCCAAGGATGGAAGCCCTTGGTGTGAAGTTCCCTGGAGGAACTCCCAGGGCAGTTGCTGCCAGGATCAGCAGCAGCAGAAGGCAGCAGGATCTGCTCCTTTTCCTGGCTCTGTGTGCAGCTCCCAGGCTGTGATGGCCCCTGCTCCCACAGAGCCCTTGCCCACGGAGGCTGCAGGGTGAAAGCAATCTCATTGCCAAGAGAGGCTTGGCAGCTGAAGTCCACTGCCCTTGTGTTTTGGGCTTGAATGGCTCTCATGCCAAAGCACAGCAGGAAACCAGGGCTTTGGGAGGCAGAGCCTTTTGAGGGAAAGAGAGATCAGGCACTCACATGCCTGAGACTCCTTCAGCTCCCTGCTTTTGTAGAAGGAGAAAGACGCAAGCTGGGGAGAGGCATATGCAGTCCCTTTGAAAAAACATGGTGCCTCACCAGTGCTGTGGGAGAAGAAAAATAGGGAGCAACCTTGCCTTGTTTCCATAGCCTGTGTCTTCTGCAGAGGAGACAATGGAATGGACAGGAGAGGAGGGATAACTGTGATAACTCAGTCTGCCTGGCTGTGTTCTGACAGACTCTGTAGCAGTCAGCATTGTAGGAAATGCCAGATTCTTATTTAGCATCATGACACGCTGCTGCTTCATTGCAAAACTGCCTCAGCCTGGAGAAAATCAGCTGAATTTATCGTCAGTTGAAGTAGATGTGGTGAGAAACAGTGACACGGATTAAAACAGGTTTCTAACCTCGTCACCCAGAGGGAATTTTGTGTTGCGTTTTCTTCATTGCACAAACTTTTTGAGTTGTTCTGTATCCTTCAGGGAGGTATCCACCAGTGACCAAAAAATAAAAGGGGGGTCATGGCATTCATTCTCTTTTAACACATATTTGCACTAAGCTGTGGCTTAAACTCAGTAAGGCAAAGGAGAGATTTTCTTTAGTCATGCAGTGTGGAATAAATGGTGCAGGAACAGCCACAATCCAAGCTGTAAGAACAGCCTGTTCTTGGTCCTAACAGGACATGGTGTACAAGAAAGCACCACAATCCCAAAGATTCACCTTTTAGGTAAAAGCAGAATGGTTCCTGGTGTAAAACCAGCAGGTGTTGGAAATAACAAATGTCCCTGGGCTGGGGCAGAAGCATGGGAGTCCAAGGCTTGGCAAAAGAGAGCTGGCAAAGGCAGGCAAGGTGCAGGCAGACATTTGGCTGGAGGCAAGAGGGAGCTGGTGCTGCCAGCACGGGAAGGGACTGCAGGCAGAGGAGCTGGCCGGCGGCAGGGAGTTTCCACTCACTCCCAGTTGCTCCCAGTAACTTCCAACGTGATTCCCTGCTCAGAGCCACTCCAGTTGTCACACAGACACAAAGAAATGACACCCACACGCTGAGATCTCCAGGGCAGAAAAGAGGCAGTTTATTTATGAACTTCAACATTTCTAGAATTCCAGCAGTGACTGTGGATTGGAGGAAGAAAATCTTCCTCTTCAGCCACACTGGGTAACCCAACAGTCCAGCAACACTTGAGCAGGCCATGCAGGCTGCCAGCGTGCTGGCTGGCATCAGGCGGGGGTGTCGCTTCCACAGCCGTGGCTCCTGACAGGCAGTGAGCCCCATCTTCTCCCCGACCACTCACCTGATCAGGGGGAGTTTTTCTTCATCAATTCCAGTAGACTTCAGCTGCTTCACATCGCCGGCCTTTCTGCCGTGCCTCTTCCCCCCCTGCCGTCTCCTCGGCAAAGCTTCCTGCCGGGGCAGCAGGGATGTTTTCAGTCGGCTTTTCTGCTCTTCCTCCATTCCTCTTTCTACTCTACTGCAGCATTCGAGGAATCCAAGGGTCTGGTCCCTATCTCGGGGGCCACTTGCAGAAGAATCAAGAATGGGCCATCACTCCATAATCAATATGATCAAAGTGAGCCATTTATTGCACGATGACAGTGCCTTTTATACAGTTTTCAGCCTTAATCACACGTTACGTGCTGCTTTGCAATTGGATATACCCTAAAAGCCCACGTTAGCCTTTTAGCCCGGACTGGTTGATGGCTTTTGCACATACAGCAGGTTTATGCAGTCCTTCTTTTGGCTTCTATCCAATCCTCACATTCTGAAGCTCTCAGCATCCTTTGTTCTTCTTGGGACGTGACTTCTGTCACCTTTTGTTCCTTCTTGTACGTGGCTTTGCTGCCCTTGAATGGTTACAGGCCTTATTTATCCAGAGAAGCTGGATTGCTCACATGTCCCCATTTCTGGAGGAACCCATCCTTCACACCTCCCCACCGCGCCCCATAAACGGGAGCGGGGCAAACTGGGAAGCTTTATTGGGAACACTGGGAGCAGCCGGGCAGGGACAGAGTGCCAGCGGGGCTGGGGGACACACGACCCCCCAAAATCAGCATGGGGAAAGAGTGGGGGGTCCTGGCCGGGCCCGAGGCCTCGGGGAGGGGCTGCGGCTGCTGCTGGCTCAGGAGCTCTGTGGGCAGAGAAAAGGGGGTGACACTGGGCTGGAGGGCCCTGGAGGAAGAACACATGGTCAGGGGAGGGGGGACACGACCCCCGGGACTGCCCCTCACCTTCCTGCACAGGTAGAAGCCGAGCCCCAGTGCCAGGAAGATGAAGCCCAGCACGAAACCCCCGATCCCCGTCAGCATCTTGCTGTGGGCAGAGTCCGGCGGCATCTCTGGGGGGTCTGCAAGGGTCAGGACCCCCAAAACCTCTTACAGACTCCCCAAGCCCCTCCAAGCTCCCTCTCAGTCTCCCCCAGCCCACCCAGGACCCCCTGAAACCTCCTCCCAATCCCTTCCCGGCCTCTCCAGGACCCACCAAAGCCCCTCCTGTCCCTCTCAGGATCCCACAACCCCCTCCCAGTTGCCCCCCAGCGCTCCAGGACCCCCAAACCCTCTCCCAGTCCCTTCCCAGCTCCTCCAGGACTCACCCAGACCCCTCCCAGTCTCTTCCGAGCACAAACAACCTCATCCCAAGCCCTGCTTTCCCTTCCCCCATCTCCTCCCAGCCCCTCCGGACTCACTCCAATCCCTCCCAGTTACTCCCAGCACATCCCAATCCCCTTCCCAGTTCCCCCAGTGCCTCCCCTGTGCCCCAGTGCTGGCTCAGGGGCTGCTCCAGGCTGACGTGCCCCCCGAACACGGGGTCACCTCCAGCTGCCAGGAGGTGACCCCGTGTTCGGGGGGGTTTCCAGCAGCACCAGGAGCTGGTGGCTCCAGTCCCCGCTGGGGACCACGGCGGTGGCCACCATGTGCCCCGAGAGCTCCTGCTGGCCCTGGAACCACTTCAGCTGGATCTGGGCAGGGTAGAAATCCATCCCGGAGCAGAGCAGGCTGCCGGGGCTGGGCTGGGAGCTCGAGGGCAGCAGCGAGATGGAAACGCTGGAGGGCACTGGGAGAGAGTGAGGCCACACTGGGATCAGCTGGGGGGAACTGGAAGAGACAGGAGAGGGGTGGTATGGCGTTCAGAGGTCTGCTGGTGGGGTTTTTAATAAGTTTTGATAAGTTATTAAGTTATTGTTAGGTTACTATCCCAATGGTTTGTTCCTGTTACCCCCCCGGATGGGTTGGTTCTACCTCAAGGTGTCCCCTCCCTTGCCAGGCTGTCCTTCACCCCCAGACACACCGGCTGCTTTCTTCACCTGATGTCAATCCTCCCAAGCTGCTGCCCTCATTTCCAGAGGTTTCTCTGTCAATCCTAAGCTCCGCCTGGGTTTTCCCCTTTTCCACGCCACCCCGTTGGCGCATGTGACCCTTTCCTCACCCCTTGCCTTCCCGAGTGGCTGTCAGACCGTGGGAACCCCCTCACTGCCCTCCCCATTGTGTCCCCGATTGGTTGGAAAATGCGACCTCCCCTTGGCCCTCCCCCGGTTAAAAGAGAATGGAAAGGCGGGCATTTTCGGGTTTTGGCCACGGCACCCCTTGGGGAGTGAACCTGTGGGGAGCGCGTGGAAAATCCCTCTCTTTGTCCTTGTGTTATAGATACAAAAAGGAACTTAAAACTTTTTAATAGTTGTGTCTGTGTACTAGCTGTGTGTTTCGATTTCTGTTTGTAACAGTGTGTGTTCTAACTAGTTCTAAGTTGTTATGGGCACTTGCTGTTGTGATGTTGTTAAAGTAATTGTTAGATATTGTTGCAGTGTTTAGTTGCCAATGTCTGTAAGTTTTGTGCGGCTGCCTCCCCGAATTCAGTTAAAGGGACAACACGAGAAAAAAGGGGAATCTTTTACCCTTCTGCAAATAACTCAAAAACTGAGACCACCACCCAGTGCCTGCATTGGAGAACACGACCATCCAATCAGAACAAGGCAGGAAGAAATGACTGGTGTAGAATGCACGCCGTTAAGAGCCAATGAGAGCCCGAAGAATGCACCAATCAAGAAAAGGATCCAAAATGGACCAATCCCTGAGGGGACTGAGACTTTAAAAGAGACTGACCACCCTCGGGGAGGGGCTTCCCTCTCAGGAACTAGACTGTCCTGAGGGGTGGCCCATGCGCACGTTTTGGTTTCTCTGACTTGCCGTGTGGGGCTGGGACTAGCCCAGCCTCCTGTTCCTGTAGCCGTTTTTATACCAGTAAACACTTGGCCTTCCCTTTTTAACATCTTTGGATCTACGGCCTCGTCATTAAATTGGCAACATTGTAACCCTCAGCTCTGATCCAGAGGCAGCACAGCGAGAGCCCTGCAGAGCCGGCGGTTCCGCTCAGCACCGCGCTCCGAGCTCAGGAGCAGCGAGCACGGAGGAGGCCGCTGCAGGCACCAGGGGCCGGGGAGTGTGAGCCGGGCGGGCAGATCCGGCCCGGAGCGTCAGCTGTGCCCGACGTGAGGGCTTTGGGAGAGCCCCGCGGTCCGGGCTCTTTGTTCTGGCTTCTTGGCACCTCCGGGAATTGGCAGCTTGTGGCAGCCAGATCTCCGGTTCGAGCCGTCGCGTTTTGGTCAGCGGAGCTGAGCGGAGAGGAAGAGGCAGCTTCCCAGCAGCGGGAGGTGTTTTCCAGGATCGGGGAGCTTCTTGTGGGTTTTCTTTGCTTCTGAGGCGGCAGGAGCTGGTGAGCAGGCGCTGCCTGGCAGGCGGGCTCGGGCGGTTCGGGTCGGAGGAGGCGCCGGCAGCAGCGGGACTTGTTCCGGGCCGTGCCAGCCTCGGCGAGTACGGGCGGGGCTTGGCGTGAGCTGCTGACCCGGCGGGCGGGCTCGGGCGGGGCAGGGCTGTCAAATCCCTTCCCAGTAAATTGCAATCTCGGTTAGGAGTAAATAAAAGCTCATGCGTTCCAAACCCATCCACCACATCTGCTAAGAGTGGTTGAATAAAACACACCCGCTCATCTTTCCCACTAAGCCCTTGAATAATCAAAGACATTTTTGGCATTTTTCCACTGTTAGGTCTGAGATTCAGAGTGGATGGAGAGGCCCCTGTGTCTGTGAGGAAAGGCCTCCTGTCTATCCAGAGCCACCCTGAATGTTCCCAAGGGCTCCAGTGCGGTGGGTCCCTGGCGTAATGGGAGCTCTGCCACCCCTCCCAATCCATGTCCCTGCAGGGGTGGACTTGTTCCTGGTGAGGGTGCTGCTGTCTGTGCTTGCAGTGTCCTTGTGTCCTGCAGATGGAAGCCTGATTCCTTCCCAGGGGCTGTTTGGGTCGGCTCTCCCCTGCCCAGGAGGGCAATGCCTCTGCCAGGTCCTTGTGGCCGAGCCGGTCCCTTGGGTGCTGGGGCCCCCTTGGGCCCTGGGGTTGATCCCTCAGGGGCTGTAGAAACTCTGCCATGGCCTTTGCCTTCACCTTGGCCTTTTCCTCATCCCTTCCTGCCTTCACCTGCTGTGCCTTTGTGACCAAGTGCTCCAGGGGCTTCTTCTGCCCCTCCTGCAGCTCCCCTGAGTGCCTGTGGGTGCTCATCCTCTGACAGCTGCTGAGCTTTCTGCAAAACCATTCATTTCTGCAGGGACCCAAACAAAGTCATTCAAGGATAATCTCGATCCCTGCACGTGGAATCCCCATTTCCCAGCTGTTCCTTGCTGCTGGTCCTTGTGCTCCCCGTGCCCTCCCCAGCCCGTATCCCAGAGGTGGTGCCTGTCCTGCCGCAGTGTCCAAAGGCGGCTCCCCCGGCGGGCAGGGCCGGCAGCTCCACGGGGCCGGGCAGCGGCCGGGGCATCCCGCAGCCTCCTGGGGGCCGGGGGCCACTGCCGGCCCTGCACGGGGGGTGCTGGGCTCAGGCAGCGCCTGGCGCTGAGCCCCGGCTGCCCCACAGCCCCGGCCCGGCCCCGCAGCTCCCCACAGGCCCCCAGCCCGTGCTCCTGGTGCCGCAGCTCTGCGCCCGCTCCTGCCGCTGCCAGCACAGAGAAACCCCCTGAAATCCTGACCTCCTTGTTTTCCTCTCCTGGAAACCGGGGATACAAGACATCTGCATCAGCTGGCAAATTCTGAGCATCACACCCTGCTGAGGAACATCCCAGTGCTCAGTATTTTTCTCTTCCTCCTCTTTTCCATCATCCTTTTTCTTACCACAGCGATTCCTGCAGCTGCTTCTTGCCTTAACCATATTCCTGCACACTCCCCTTCACCCTTTCCCTTCCCAGCACACCAACACCATCCATCCCCTGTTGTGTAAATCCCTTCTTGACTTTGCTAATTGCCCCTCTGGGTGTCCATGTCCTTAATTACCTCTGGGAGAATGTGCAAACTGCCTCGACATTCTCCCAAGGGACTCTTCAGAGATATTTTGGGATCATCATCCCTTTTGCTGGGACCCCTTCCTGGCTTTCCCTTTTCCACCCTGCATGGGTGCCCTGCCATGGTTACTCCCTGGAGATCCCAGTGTCCTGCCTGATGAGATTTTCAGTGCTCTCTCCCTGCCGACTCTTCACAGCCCCCCCTGATCTGTCACTCGTCTGTCTCCTGGACACTCTCGGGTCCCCAGTCAATCCCCGGTGCTGCCGCCACCCAAGGGAGCCAATCACCCAAACTGGGTGAGCCACCTTCAGCTCCACTCACTGCCCGCCGCCCCCGGGCGGTAGAAGGAATTCTGGACAAGCCCCAGGGTGCGTGGAAAAATTCCTGTGGGGGTGGGCGGAGCCGCAATGACTCTGCCTTGGAGGCAGACCTTTCTGAGGAGTTAAGAAGATATTGTGCAACCCCACCCAGACACTGAGATAACAAAGCTACCCCCAGCTCACGGCGACTTTCCAGGGACTCCCACAAACACCCTCGGGATCTTATGTAGATTCATTGTAACTGATTGGTTTTGTACCCTTCCCCCCTCCCACCTAGCCCCCTATAAAACCCCCTAGAAAATCATCCCGAGTAGGGTCCTTCCCTCAGCCCCTTTGCGGAAGCCCCCACAATAAAGCTGCTTCTGTGGAATCTGCTGAGACGGGCCCTCACTCTCTCTATACCCGAAGCCGGCTACAAGGGGGAAGCGAAGCTACACAGGAGGCAAAGGCTGGAATCAGGAGCTGAAATCACTAAGAGCTGGATACTTGCCTTCCTGTGAGCTAGCTACCCCCAGCTGAGAGGAGCGCCTTCGACCCCCTAGGGGGTGTCTCAGAGGAGATACTTTCTGGGGTGGCTCAGCTCTCCTTGGGGGTCCAAGCCCTACGGACCCCCCTTCACCAGCTGAGGACAACAATTCCCATCACCAGAGGTTTGTGTCCACAAAGAAGGCAGAGGAGTCCTGTACAAGTCTTTTCATTCCTAAAAAAAGGGTGAGGAAAAGTCCCATTCCCATTCCCATTTCCTTAATATGCACCCCACTTCTGTCTAGGTAGGGATATTCACAGCTCTGTTAAGTCTTTGTTCTTCTTCTCCAAGTTCATGAATTGAGCAGGACCTTGGCTGAGCAGCAGTCTGTGTTGTCAGTTAATAACATTTTCTGGAACTGAGGGCTTCTTCTGTCCCTTCCTTCTGTCCAAGTGCCTGACCCTATCTCCAAGCAGATTCCCAGCACCTGTTTGTAAAGACACTTTCCTCTTCTTCCTTCCCTGGGGGTCCCCCATTTGTGAGACATCCTTATGATTTAGAAGAGGTTTTGGCTGAGTCTGGATATTTGGTGAGTTTTTGATCTGTGTCTTGATGTTTGGAGGACTTTTGGGCTGAATCTTTGTATTTTGGAGGTTCTTACAGACACAAGGTGCCCAATGATTTCCTGAGAGGAACGTGGGCAAGGAGGAACCCCCAGCCTAAGGCTCTCTCCTCTTGTTTTTTCCCCCAAACCAGGATTTGTCATTCCCAAGGAGTGTCCAGGTGGAGGAGGAGGAAAAGCCCCAGAGACACCTCAGGAGGAGGGGCTGCAAACCCAGCCCAGGGAGCTGCGAGGAGGAAAGACCCCCCCTGTGCCAGGAGGGCGGCCGGAGATCCAGCCAGAGCTCAGAGCTGGAGGAGAAGCCTGATGGAGGGGAGAAGCCCCACAAGTGTGGGGAATGTGGGAAGGGTTTCAGCTACAGGTGCCACCTGATCCGACACCAGGTGATCCACACTGGGGAACGGCCCCACGAGTGTGGGGAATGTGGGATGAGCTTCAGCCAGAAGGGTTCCCTGACACAACAGCAGAGGATCCACACTGGGGAAAAGCCCTATGAGTGTGGGGAATGGGGGAAGAGCTTCAGAGTAAGCTCGGCCCTGATCCAGCACCAGGTGATCCACACTGGGAAAGGGCTCTACACCTGCTTGGAATGTGGGAAGGGCTTTGGACAGAGCTCTGACCTGAGAAACCACCAGCGCATCCACACCAGGGAGAGGCCCTACGAATGTCCCCAGTGTGGGAAGAGGTTTCACACCAGCTCCCATCGGCTCCTACATCAGTGGATTCACACGGAGGAGAGGCCCTTCCGCTGCCCCGACTGCAGGAAGGGCTTCCAGTACAACTCCAGCCTCATCAGGCACCGGCGCATCCACACTGGGGAGAGGCCCTACGAGTGTCCCCAGTGTGGGAAGAGCTTCTCCAGGAGCTCTCACTTGACCCAACACCAATGGAGGTGCCACTAAGGAAAGCCCTGGGAGTGCCCTGAGAGCGGGAAGAGCTTCGTGCACTGCTCCAGCTCCATCCCCCGTGGGAGGATCGGCGTTGGATGATCCCCAGTGACCCTGTTGGGCAGAGCCCTGGTGATCCGTGGTCCTGGTGATCTTTGCTGGGAAGACACCTGTCTGGGGGGCCTCCACATCTTCCTGGCTCCCCATGGGCACCTGGATGAACGCAGGGGCAGGAACGTCTATTGGGACACAGACCAACATTGGGAATTCTTTGGGGAGAGTGGATTTGTTGACTTTCAACCCCAGAAAATCTGTTGTGTTCAATCCTATCTTCTGGGGCATCAAGGAATACTGGATGGTCTTGGTGGTCTTTTCCAACCTCAGGGATTCCACAATTTTGATTTCCTGTTGCCTGAGGGTGTCTTCTGCATCCAGATGGTAATGATTTGGGGCAACGACCAAGATTTTGGAGACAGTGGGGTGTAAATCCCTCCAAAAAAGCTTCTTCCCTCCCACCCAAGCACATGGATCCTCAGCTGGCACGGACACAGAAATCCTTTTCTTTAGACCTTGATTTGCTTTTAATTTCTCTTCATCGCTTTAAAAAAATCCGACACTTGGGCAAAAATAAGGACATTGACCTAAGACATGGGTGAGGACATGGGGACACCTGGACATGGAGGGGGATGCGGCCATTCATGGGGACACAGGGGGACACGGGCTCAGAGGGAGATGTGGGGGACAATGACAGGGATGGAAACATGGTGGGGAGACAGCCATGGGTGAGGCCATGGTGGGACATGGCCAGTGACATGTGGGGACATGGCCATGGCCGGTGCCGTGGGGGGAACTTGCAGGGGCTGTGGGAGATGCTGGGTGTGAGGGAGTTGAGGGTTCCTGGGAGGGACTTGGGGCTTGCTCAGGGCTTTGGGGACCCCAGGCCCAGCAGCTCCGGCTGCGCTGGGAGACCCTGGCAGAGGTTCTGGGGCAGCTGCTCAAGGAGCCCCTGACCTGGAGCCCCAGCCAGGCATTGGGCTCCTGGAAGGGAATGAACGTCCTTGTCCCCAGGAGGGAAATCCCAGCAGCCCCAGGGTGTTGGGGGCAGCTGAGAGGCCACAAGAGGGAGAGGAAAGCCAGACAGAGCTGTCCCTCTCCAAAACTGTCCATCAAAAATCCCCAAACGCATGGATTCTGTGTAGGAAAAAGCTGCCAGGAGGTGCCTGAATTAAGGGAAAGGAGGGATGAGACCAACAAACTGAACAAGAGGCACCTGGAACCCCCAAACCTAAGCATGTCTGTCTTGGGTTATGAAACCAAAAATGTGTGTTCTATTTCATGTGTTGAAAGCAGCTGGGGAGATGTTTATCTGTTGTTGTGGTGTATTTTTATTGTGTTTCCAATTGCAGCTCAGTTTTAATGGTCAGTTTTACGCCTCCCTCATATTTTGTATTGTTACAGTATATTTTATCCCTAATGAATTGTTCCTTTCCCCCTGCATTGTTGGGTTTGCCCTGGCTGTCTGTCTTCCCTAGACCTGCCCTTCCCTCCTCCCCCAGAATTGTCAATCCTTCCCTAACCCTGCCCCTTCTTCCAGACCCTTCCCTGTCAATCCCCCAACCTTCGACGCCCCAGTGGTTGGTTTAAACTGTTCCCTCCCCTTGTGTTCTTTCACTGGTCTGTGCATTGTACTCCCTGCCTTATGTTCCTCCCCCATGTCACCCTTATTGGTTGGGAATTGTATCCTCTCGCAAGACCTCCCCCCTTTGTAAGTCCCTGCAAGACCAGGTTCTGTGCCTGTTTCTGTCCCTGACCCTCTGGGCAATAAACATCCTTGGAAATCACACAGAAGGCCTCTCCCTGTTCCTTGTCCCTGCCCTTGACATGTGCCACCTGTGCTATAGAGCAACTGTGCCCTACAGCTGCACCCCGGATTGCCTGGCTGTCTGTGCCCTACAGCTGCACCCTGGATTGCCTGGCTTTCTGTGCCCTACAGCTGCACCCTGGATTGCCTGGCTTTGTGGGGGCAGCCCACTCCTGGCGCCGGTGCCGGGAGCTGGCTGGGCTGAAGGACACCGGCATCGCGTCAGCTGGTGCCCAACGCGGGGCCCTCGGGACCCCTCTCAGAGTCTGTGTGTGTCCTTTGGTGCACTAGTGCCCCTGTGGTTGCACCAGTGGTGCACCAGTGCCCCTGTGGTGCACCAGTGGTGCACTCCACTTTTTGGTTGGTGGTACTCCCAGGGGGCAGGCAGCAACCCTCTTGCACCTAAGAGGATCGCTTCCGGGCAGGGGACCTTCCCTGTGGCTTTCTGTTTCCCGAGACCAACAGAGTGGTGAGTACCCCAGTGGGCTGGGACTGACTGGGTCAGGGGTTCACAAATGAGAAGAGGGGGTTGATATTTAAATTTCATGGGTTTGAGTCCCCTAAGGACGGGTTTTCAGTTAAGTTTCCAGCTATAGTACGGAGTTTTAACCCCAAGTGTGGAAGGAAGGAGAGTGGGCAAGGTGTGTGTGGCCCAGGTAGAGAGTGAGTTGAGGGTGGTCTCAGGACCCTTTTCTTTGAAGTTTCTTATTTTACCCCAGGGGAGGGTGGATTATTGTTGTGTTGGTAGGATGGGTGCTGATCTGTCAACACAATAAAGGCAGATCTTATTTCACGTTGTGGGTGCCCTTGAGGGTGGGGGGCAAAAGTTAAAGTTTTCAAAGGGATTGGTAAAGGGATTTGTTACATGGCTACTTCTCCATTTTCCCCAAATGTCTCCTGAAAAGAAGGGAAAGTGGAGGAACAGTCAAATTGGCTTTCCCCAGTTGATACCCAAGTCCCTCATTCCCCATCCCTCAGTCCTAAACCCTTTTCCCCTAGGCTGGGAGGACTGCGTGGAGCAACCCACGAAGCGCAGGGCAGCCGGCAATGCCTTGGTCTCCCTGGCTCCCTGCAGCCCCCTCGGCACCTTAGCCCTGGCAGCAAGGCACCGGCTGTCAGGGACCCTTCCCTGATCCCTCAATCCGCTCCCTCTTTCCCAGTTAATAATCCCCAAGATGCCTTCCAAAGTTGTTTGTTCCCCTTTGTGGTTGAAAGCATTATTTATTATTTATTATTATTAAACCACAAACGGAACCGAAGCGGCTGCTGCTCCCAAACCACAAACAGAACAGGAGTGGCTGCTGCTCCCAAACCACAAACAGAACCGGAGCTGCTGCTGCTCCCAAACCACAAACAAAGCCCGGGCAGCGCTGCTGCCGCCACCGCTGCTGCCTGAGCTTTGCAGTGCTCCTGGCTCCAGACACAACCATCCGTGGCTGCTGCCGCTGGGCCCCGCCGCTGCTTCCCCACTTTGGGACACAAAGCCCCTGGTGCTGTCGCCGGCCCCACCTGGAGCACAGGCCACCAACGCCAGATTCCGTGGAAATGTACAAACAAACCCACTCAAGGCTTCTGTTGCACACAGGACGTCTCTCTGCGCCTTATCCATGGCCTTTCTTCAGAGGTACCTGGTTTTAATTTTAAATAAATCTTGTTGTCCGCAGTTTCAGCAGGCCCTGGTCTTTCCCCCGGGTGTCAGTGGGGCCAAATGAACCCTCTTCCCTGGAAAACCTTGGGTGGGCACCCCAGAGAGGTCCCAGACTCCCTTGGCCAGAGAAAGCAGAAGTCCTGTTGTGGTGGCCAAAATGATTTATTAAATATGGATATTAAACTAGTATTGATACTGGTTATAAATGAAATTAATGATTTAGGTAATTTGTGTTGAATGTTATAGTTAATAATTCTAAATATGTAGGGGCTATTAAGCAAACAGCAGAAATTGTAAGTTGCAGAAACCGCAGAAACAGAAAAGTTAGAAAGAGCCTGGCCTTGGTGCAGGATAATGTAATTTAACTTTGTATCATAAGACATGAAGAGAGAGAGAAAACAAGAGATATGGTGAAACCATGGTGACCACAGTGGAAGGTTCCCATGGACGTGCTGCGAGGAAGAGGATAGACATCATCCATTGACCACTGTGAGAGGGCAGAAGACCCCAGACTCCTGGAGTTGGAAGACTCAACTATGACCAAATATGAGAAAACATGGACTGAGGAGGGCCCAAGGGGCGTGTGTAAACCAAAAAGTTTTAAAAATGGGAAACTGTGGGAAAAACTCTGAAAAGCTGTGCGTGGAGCGCGAGTTGAGACTTGTGCTCTCCGGTTTTCCCAGCGCGCTGCTTGCTTCAGCTTCTCTCTTTAATAAAGGTTTACCTAATTGGCAATCAATTATTGGGTCCTTTATATTTATCATGCCCAACTTTGACGGACAAAAGGCTCTCTCGCAGTTTAGAGTTAGAAATTGTGTGTTTAATTCAAGGCCGGGGCAGCTGCATGGGGTCGTACCCTGATCCGCACTGCAAAGCTCCAAGCAATTCCAGAGTCTGTTTATTTACAAAAGTAAATATCCAAATACGATTTTGAATATCCAAAATAGAAATACATATTCATAACACTCACGCCTAATCACCATCTCCTGCTCTGTATGGTAATTAGCTTAAAAGCTCTATTAAGCACACGTAGTTTGCTCCCTGGATTGGGTCAGTGGTCCTTTTTGTGGGGAGGGGTCATAAGAAGATGAAGCAGGGTGAGTCTTCCTCGTTCTGAACTTCCAGCCCCTTCGATAGATGGGAATGCAAATGAGCTCCAGGGAGAACTCCAATTTCCTCCCTCCGTGGCCT
This sequence comes from Phylloscopus whistleri, assembly GCA_017589585.1. Lineage (NCBI taxonomy): Eukaryota > Metazoa > Chordata > Aves > Passeriformes > Phylloscopidae > Phylloscopus > Phylloscopus whistleri. Next base: position 26,342 of record JADMLD010001338.1, read on the forward strand.
TTGGGATGGGATTCCAGGTGTCGAGGTCTGCGATCGTCCGGGTTCCTCCAGATCTGTTCATCAGTTTCTCTGTTTCTCATTATGAACACAGCAAAACAAACATAAAATTGAGAGCAATTCATTATTTAAATCCGGGATAATGATCTCATATCCGGCTCCTTTCAACCAACCATTAACTCTTAATTACTTCTGACAAAGCTGAGCTACGTAAAATCTTGGTTTTTCTAAAATCCTTAATTCTTTTAAAATTCGTGTCTCAGAAGGATCTGGAGCAGTTCTTGACCCTATGGATGGACCTGGAGCAGTTCCTGAACCCATGGAAGGACCTGGAGCAGTTCCTGACCCCATGGAAAGCTCCTGGGGCAGTTCCTGACCCCATGGAAGGACCTGGAGCAGTTCCTGACCCCATGGAAAGCTCCTGGAGCAGTTCCTGACCCCATGGATGGACCCTGTGGAAATGGAATCCTGTCCCCGAGGAGGAGCTGGCGGCAGAGACCAAGGCCCCGTTCCCAATGCCAGGCTTGGAGCTCTGCTGAGGGGGTTTACTGATCATTCCAGGGAATTCCCAGCTCTGCTGAGGGGTTTTATTGATCATTCCAGGGGAATTCCCAGCTCTGCTGAGGGGTTTTATTGATCATTCCAGGGAATTCCCAGCTCTGCTGAGGGGGTTTATTGATCATTCCAGGGGAATTCCCAGGGCTCTGCTGAGGGGGTTTATTGATCATTCCAGGGGAATTCCCAGGGCTCTGCTGAGGGGGTTTATTGATCATTCCAGGAATTCCCAGGGCTCCCAGGGGTCGGGGGTTCCTCCAGCAGGCGATCTCCTCCAGTGGCTGGACGGGGTCGGCACTCGGGGTCACCGGCGCTGGCGGCCCTGAAAACCAGAGCCCAACCCCTGACCCTGCTGTGCCCTGGGGGCACACTGGGGTGAACTGGGGGGTACTGGGGTGTACTGGGGTGGGCTGGGATATACTGGGGGGAACTGGGGGACACTGGGGTGAGCTAGGGGATACTGGGGTGTACTGGGGTGTACTGGGACACACTGGGGTGTACTGGGGGGATACCTGTCCCCACCCCTCTCCATCAGGAAACAGGAATTGGGGCCCTGGATGGAGTCAGGAAAGGACTGGGCTCCCCAGATCCATGGGAGCCCCCAATCTCCTCTCCCTGGGATGACCCAGACCCTCCCAGACCCCTCCCAGCCGCCCACAGCGACCCTGGGGGTCCTCAGGGCCCCCTGGGTACGAGGAAATCCTTGGGGACACCTTTGTCCAGCACCCAAGTGTCTCCCAGTGTGCCCCAGTATGGCCCAGTACACCCTGGTGTCTCCCAGTACCCCCCAGTGTTTCCCAGTTCCCCCCAGTACAGCCCAGTATCCCCCAGTGTCCCCAGTTCCCCCCAGTATCCCCCAGTACCCCCCCAGTGTACCCCAGTTACCCCCAGTATCCCCCAGTACCTCCCAGTGTCCCCCAGTATCCCCCAGTACCCCCCAGTTACCCCCAGTACCCCCAGTATCCCCCAGTCCCCCCCAGCACCCCCAGGACATGGGGCAGGCACAGCCCCCCCGGTGTCCCTCTGCTGTCCCCAAGCTCTGCCCACCCCGGGGGCTCCGAGCTCCCCACAACCCCCCCAGGAGCCCTTGGGGGACCAGAGACCCCCGGGGACTCCCCACTGAACACTCCTGGGGATTCCCCATTGGAGACCCCCAGGGATTCCCCACAGGAGCCACCCAAGGGGCAGCAGCCACGGGGGGCTGGGGAGAGACGGGGGTACTGGGGGGTACTGGGGGGTACTGGGGGGTACTGGGACACACTGGGGCTTACTGGGGCACACTGGGGTGTACTGGGGGATACTGGCAGTTAGTGGGGCGTACTGGGGGATAGTGGGGTGTACTGGGCTGTACTGGGGAACACTGGGAGAGACTGGGATGTACTGGGGGTTCTGTGGTGTACTGGGGCACACTGGGGTGTACTGGGGGATACTGGGCTGTACTAGGGTGTACTGGGAGGCACTGGGTTGTACTGGGGGATACTGGGACCCACTGGAGGATACTGGGGCACACTGGGGTGACCCCAAGCATCGTGGCCATGCCAGGGGAGGCTCTGGGCCCCTCAGAACTCGGGGTACTCGCCTCAGACCTCTTCACTGGAAAGGCTCTCGCTCCCCCCTGCAGAGAGACCCAGGGATGTCACCGGGGGGTCCCCATTCCCAGCACAGTGTCCCCATTCCCAGCACAGTGTCCCCAGCCCCTGTGAGGTGTCCCCAGCCCCAGTGAGGTGTCCCCAACCCCAGTGATGTGTCCCCAGCCCCAGAACAGTGTCCCCAACCCCAGTGAGGTGTCCCCATTCCCAGCACAGTGTCCCCAGTCCCAGCAAGATGTCCCCAGCCCCAGCGAGGTGTGCCCAGCCCCAGAACAGTGTCCCCAGTCCCAATGAGGTGTCCCCAGTACCCCCCAGTGTCTCCCAGTATGCCTCAGTACCCCCCAGTGTGCCCCAGTCCCAGTGGGGGATGAAAGGGTTGGGGTGAAGGGGGGGTCCTCAGTGAGGAGGAGGATGAGGAGGAGGAGGAAGGAATTCCAGTGTGAGGCACACGGGGCCTGAAGCTTGGGGTGGGTGGTGGCAGGAGAAAATGGGACAGGGGACAAGCCCTGAGGGTTTTGGGAGAGGCTCTGGGAGTGGGGGGACAAGGGAGGGGATTTGGGGACGTCCCACATGGGGGCAACGGGAAAGAGAAAGGGAGAAAAGGGGGCAGGAAATGGGGACTGAGGCACTGCAGGGGCTACTGGGGTGCACTGGGATAACTGGGATTACAGTGGGACAACTGGGATGGCACTGGGATAGCTGGGATTGCAGTGGGATAACTGGGATTGTACTGGGATAACTGGGATTACAGTGGGGCACTTCTCTGGGAACAACTGGGGTGGACTGGGAAAACCGGGAATACAACTGGGGCCCTTTCTGGGAAGCACTGGGGCGCACTGGGCTGTACTGGGATGGGTGGAAATACACTGAGGGGGGCTCTCTGGGAAGCACTGGGATGTACTGGGGTGCACTGGGGGGATCTCAGCCCTGAGGGTCCCAGAACTCCCAGAACTCACCTCACTCCTCCCGACTGTGGCTTCCCCCTGCGGGGAGACGGTGACAACGTCACCGGCATGTCCCCAGCCCCAGTAAGGGAGAGGCTGGACAAACTGGTTCCCAGTTCCCACAGCGGGTGTTCTCCCCCCGCCAACTCCAGAACTCACCATGATGGTGGAACCTCCTCCTGGGTCCATCGCCCCGGTGGCCTGGGAAGGGCAGCAAAGGGACACTCAGGACTGGACCTTATGTGTCCCCAGGTGTCCCCAGCCCCAGCGAGGTGTCTCCAGCCCCAGTGAGGTGTCGCCAGCCCCAGGGAGGTGTCCCCAGCCCCAGGGAGATTACGGGGCTGAAGGGGGACACAGGGGCACCTAAAGCCCCCAGCCCACAGCTGCCCCCGCTCCAAGAAGGAAAACCCTGGAGGTAAAGCCCAGAGATCCCAGCTCAAAGCTCACCAGGATGAGGGAATCCTCCCCTGGAGCCAAAATCGTCATGACAAACCCAGCCCCGTCTCAGGTCCAGGGAGCATCCCCTCCAAGGCCAAGCATCTGCTGGGGGGCACAGCAGGATGGAGAAGAGCAGGGCCACGCCGAGCACAGCCACCTTCATGTTCCTCTTGGAGTGGGGAGCGCTGCCTGAGGCTGCAGCAGGACAGGAGAGCCTTTATCCCTGCCGGGACTCCCCCCTGTGCCCTCCCCGAGAGCCCCCAGGCCAAAGCCCGGCTTGGCACAGCCCCCAGCCCTGGCCACCAGCCCAGCCCTGGCCCAGAGTCCATCCCACCTGTGGCACGGATCCAGCCCCCTCCCTGGCATCCCTCCAGCTTCCTGCATGGGGCAGCTGCCCCTGGAAGGGCCCAGGCGCCCGGGGAGGGGCCCAGGGGGGCAGGCAGGGATCCAAAGGCAGCTGGGGACCCTGTGGGGACAAGCCCCACTCCAACACAATCCATCCCCCAACAGCCCCCAGTGCCACATCCCCCAGCTCCCGCTGTCCCTGCCCTCCCAGAGCTTTCCCTGTGGGACACCCCAGAGCTCTCTTCACAGAGCAGGTAGACAAAACCTTTTCCTGCTGAGGACCAAGGACAACTTTCAGCCCAAAAAGCACAAACGAGGGTGACTGAAGGGAGGAACAAGAAGGATGAGACCTCACAACCTGGATCTGTAATTGGACAATTAAACCCCAATATGCCAATGGACCAAAACTTATAAAAATGTAAAATTTCGTGATTGTGCAGCCATTTTGTGTGGCCATTCCTAACCCAGTCTGGGTGCAGCCTTGGTCAGGCTCCTATAATGCCCAGGGTGGGTTCTGGAAGCGTTTTGATAAATACCTACTTTATTCTCCAGCTCTGTCCAGCTTCTGTTTCAGGTCAGCCTTCCTAACATCAACAATCACAGACATCCTCTCATTGGCATTCAGCACAAAGAAAAATGCAAACAGACATTGTTTATTTCAGTCTTAAGGTGTCTAACATGTTCACACTATAACTACACCAATTAACACCCAGAAACACCACTGTCCTGTGCCCCACACCTTAACACAATTTCTAACTGTGCCACAGGCTTTGCAGCTCCACACAGGCCTGAGCCTGAGGCCCAGTCTGGGGTAGCTCAAACCTCATCCCAAAAACACATCATGCCCACGTTCTCTAAGAAATTCTGCTACAAAACCCCACAGTCCCATTCCACCCCAGACCCAGGAAAATCCTACAGTCCCATTCCACCCCAGAGCCAAGGAAACCCCACAGTCCCATTCCACCCCAGACCCAGGAAAACCCCACAGTCCCATTCCACCTCAGAGCCAAGGAAACCCCACAGTCCCATTCCACCTCAGAGCCAGGAAACCCCACAGTCCCATTCCACCCCAGACCCAGGAAAACCCCACAGTCCCATTCCACTCCAGACCCGGGAAAACCCCACAGTCCCATTCCACCCAAGACCCAGGAAAACCCCACAGTCCCATTCCACTCCAGACCCGGGAAAACCCCACAGTCCCATTCCACCCCAGACCCAGGAAACTCCACAGTCCCATTCCACTCCAGACCCGTGAAAACCCCACAGTCCCATTCCACCCCAGAGCCAAGGAAACCCCACAGTCTCATTCCACCCCAGAGCCAGGCAGACCCAACAGCACCAGCCAACCCAGGAACCAAATTTCATCATCAAAAAATATTGATGACAAGAATAAACCATTTCTTTAAAAACAAGTGTATTTTTTAATTGAAGAAGGACTCTCCTTTGGAAATAAAATGCATTTTGTGAACTCTTTTTATGTTGGAGCCACAACAGCCCCGTTCCGATGCCAGTCAGCACCTGCTCTGTGCTCTGCCTGCGCACCCACCCACCCACTCCCACTGCCCCCACCGCAGCCCACACACCCCACAGCAAACACCCCAGCTGTGGGGCACGGTGTGGGGGCGGCAGAGCCTGGCCCCAAGTGACCAGAACCCGGGCTGAGCCCGGCCCCAAGTGACCAGAACCCAGGCTGAGCTGGGTCCCAAGTGACCAGAACCCAGGCTGAGCCCGGTCCCAAGGGACCAGAACCCAGGCTGAGCCTGGTCCCAAGGGACCAGAACCCAGGCTGAGCCCGGTCCCAAGGGACCAGAACCCAGGCTGAGCCTGGTCCCAAGGGACCAGAACCCAGGCCCAGCCGCCCCGCACAGTGCAAGAGCGGAAACTCAGACACATGGACAGATGCATGGGGACAGACAGACAGACAGACAGAGAAGGTGGCTTTGCTGACAGGGTTTATTGATTATTCAGGGAAAATGGGCCCGGACTCAGAGGGGATTGGGGGGGGCTCCTCCAGGGATGATCATCTCCTGGTGCTGCCGGAGGAGGACAGGACACAGATGTCACCACCGCTGCCCATCCTAAAACACAGAGCCCGGAATGTCACCCCCTGTCCCCACGGGGACACGAGAGGGGCCTTGTCCCCACCCCTGTCCCTGCAATTACTGCTCACCTAGGCATCCAGAGAGGCAGCCAGGCGCTTGTGCCGCAGGAGCTTGGGCAGCTCTTTACCCAGGAGTGTCTGGGGACAAAGGCAACGTCAGAGACACCCTGGGGACACCAGGCTGGGCTGGGAGCAAAGGGGAAAGCAAAGGGCCTCCTTGGGGAAGGGGCCTGCGGCACCCAGGGGGTGCAGCTGCTGTGCTCCTGCCCAGAAGCACGGGGGTCCTGGCCAAGAGGCACAGCTGGGGCAGGGGCTGCATCCTGGGCCCTGCGGGGCTGCTGAGGGGACAGGCATGGGAATGCACAGGGGCCCTGGGCAAGGGGGGGCCTGGGGAGTGTCCCTGGGGCAGGGCAGGTGTCTGGGGTGCCAGCAGGGCTGCACTGGCCTGTGCTGGGACACACTGGGATGGCCTGGGCTGTGGGGGCCGTGCAAGGGGAAGGGCTGACAGTGGCAGAACTCCTGGTACCCACCATGGTCGGCTCGGCAATCTCGATTTTGTCCAAATCCAGCTGCAGAGAGAGCAGGAGACCTCGCTGGACACTGGGGTGTCCCTGGTGCCAGCAAGGGGTGGGGGGACACAGCTGCCCCCCAGTTCCCAGAGGGGATGCCCTCCCATCCCAGCACCCCACTCACCTCCTGGAGATCATCTTGGGTTCCTTCCAGGAGAGCCTGGAGAGGACAACAAAGGCTTGGTCTGAGTTGGACCTTGTGGGGCTGTGGGGGGACACGGGGGCAGGGAGCAGGGCAGGGGCAAAGGGATGGGAATTCAGGGCCTCCTGGGAGATCTCTTGGAGCTGGGGGAGTCCCCAAGACACTGAAGTGGGGAAAATTGAGAGCCCAGTGGACCGGGCTGGGGGTGTGCAAGGAGCAGGATGTGAGGAACAGGGCAGGAGAAAGGAACTGCGGTGCAGGGACAGGGAAGTGCAAGGGAGGGGCTGGGTGGTGACAGAAGGAGGAGAATGGGTGGGGACAAAAGGGACAGGACTGAGAGAGGGTTTGTGAGGTGGAGGGCTGGATCAGGGAATTGTGCAGGGGGACCCTGCTGCAGTGGCCAGGAAGAAAGGCAAAGGATTGAGGGGGGCCGTGGAAGGGAAGACCTCGGGAATGGTCAGTGGGAGGGCGTTTGGAGAGCCTGGGTAAGACAGAGAGGAGGGAGCAGGGAGGGAATTTGTGAAGGGACCAGAAGGGTGGGATGGGAGGCCAGTAAGGGCAGGATGTGGGGACAGCGTTGGGATGGTGCCTGACCTTGCTCTGTGCCGGGAGGCACAGCAGGACGGAGAAGAGCAGGGCCAGGCTGAGCACAGCCACCTTCATGTTCCTCTTGGGGCGGGGAGCGCTGCCTGAGGCTGCAGCAGGGCAGGAGAGCCTTTATCCCTGCCGGGACTCCTCCCTGCACCCTCCCCGACAGCCCCCAGGCCAAAGCCCAGCTTGGCACAGCCCCCAGCCCTGGCCACCAGCCCAGCCCTGGCCCAGAGTCCATCCCACCTGCGGCACCGATCCAGCCCCCCTCCCCAGCATCCCTCCAGCTTCCTGAACGGGGCAGCTGCCCCTGGAAGGGCCCAGGCCCCCGGGGAGGGGCCCAGGGGGGCAGGCAGGGATCCAAAGGCAGCGGAGGACCCTGTGGGGACAAGCCCCACTCCAACACAATCCATCCCCCAACAGCCCCCAGTGCCACATCCCCCAGCTCCCGCTGTCCCTGCCCTCCCAGAGCTTTCCCTGTGGGACAGCCCAGAGCCGAGCCTGGCCCCATACCCAACATGTAGGAGAACAAGGGGAACAATGGACATGTGATCCGGGTTGTGACTGGGATCTGCAGGCACTGGGAGCACTGGGAGCACTGGGAGCACTGGGCAATGCTGATCCCCTGCAGACAAAGCTGAGGTTTGGGCCATGGCTCAGCTGTGGCAATTCCCACAGCCAGAACACCCCACAGATCCCCAGTGGGTTCCAGTTCCAGCCCCACAGCAGAGTCCAGAGGGGAATGTCCCCTGCCCTGACCCTCACCCTGTCCCCCCCACAGCCCCTGGGCCCTCCCAGAGCACCTGGGTCCCGCTCTGCACAGCTGCCCCACATGCAGCCTGACAGGGACCCCATCCCCAGCAAGGCTCCCTCTCCAGCCCTGTCCCTGCCTGGGACGTGCCCGCAGCACTGCCTCGACTGCTTGCTCTGGAGCTCTACCAAGGAGCTGCAGCGCCCCTGAGGGAAGGGAGAAGCAGAACCCTTCACTAATGCCCTGGAATGTCAAACAGGAATCAAACAGCCATTGATGGCTTCCAGGAACCACTTCTCTGTGCATTTTTCCTTCTTGGAAGCCGGGACAGGCATCTGCATCCACCTGGAAACAAAATCAGGGACACCTGGGATTCTCTGGGGCCCAGGAAAACCTCCCATGGGCTTCCCTGAGCCCAAACCAGGTTTTCACCCACAGCCTTGGATCTCCTCGAGAGGCTTCTCTTCACACCCCTGGAGGCAGAGCACTGTTGGAACCCTGGGCACTGAGAATTTCAGACTTTCTGTGCTGAGGCCTGTCAGTGGGGAGAGCCTGCAGGGCAGGGCAGAGCTGGGGGCAGTGATGTTGTTAAAGATTACAACAATACAGACTTTGACTTCAGAAGGCTGACAATGACTCTGTTTATTTTTGGTAATTTTTTTAATGCTTTGTTACAGAGAACAACTTAATTGGTTAATGAACTTAACGAGCTTAATGAACTTAATGAACTTCATTCATCAGAAGCTGCTAAATGAAAGTTGCATCTTTTTCAAAAGAACACTGTGTATCTGTAAAAGTCAATGATTTCTATTTAGTGGGTACCTGGTTCTAATTGGTGAACGAAAGACAAACTTTTTCAATTGCATTGGTCAGGCCAGAGGGACATCAAGAAGAAGTCCCTCTTAAGAAAAAGAATGTAAACAAAGGTTATAATTAGAAAAACATCTCTTATTAACAAAAAAAACCCAAAAAACAACACCTCTCTAGCAAAGAGTTTCAAAAAGCTAAAACATCTCAAGCACAAACCAGAGCTACAGGTGCCCCTGGAGCACCCCACACCCTGCAGCTCCCTTGGTGCCATCAGCCAGGGCTGGAGCCCCAGCCTGGGGACAGTGGCCTAAGCCTGCTGTCAAAAACAAGGTTCACTTTCCTGATGAATCTTAAGGAATAGGTTTAATAAAACAAAAAAATAAAGACAATTAGGAAACAGATGAAGCAAAGGAGTTTATGGCCGCGTTCAGCCAAAGGCACAACTTTAACCAAAGGGCTCGTCCCTTAAAAGTATCAGCCTGTTGCATGTGTATAAACTCACATGCATGATTCAAACATTCCTTTTGGGTCAGATTTTCCTTAGCTCAGTTTCAACTCGCCCCCCAAATCATTTTATCTGGTAGATCCATCTGTGGGTGGCTCCATCCCCTCTACCATAAATTCTTCTCCCAAGGTTTTGGTGATCTTCATTTGGATAAGATCCTTGATAACAGAGGTTCAATATCTTTTTCATCTGCAGTCTTCATGCAGGAATGCAGGATGATTCCCCCTACCCTCTGGTTTGGCCAGCTTAGATGTTACAACAACAACAAAAAAAATCCCAGTCTTTTACTTTTAACACTATGTTACAAAATCCTGCTCTGGTTTGGTGCTCCGTAGCTTTTTTGTTTCATTTTCCTGTTAGAGTTTGGATTAAATGCTGGAGAGGTGTTTCAGACTCAGACATTTATTAATTCCTATCTATGTTACAGTCTCACAAGCTGTGAGTTCCAGCCAACAAAGTGAAAAATGCTCCCTCTCTATCTCTCTACAAGGCTTTTAAAGAACAAACTGCCCAATCATGAAATGACATCTAAATTATTTTCACTTTTAACCCAATAACCAACCACCCGTGGCCCGCAATGCAGATTTTTATACCCAATTACAAAACACCACCCAAACCCAGGCAGAAGAAGGTGAAAAAGAAAGACTTGGCCTCTGCCCTAAAACCTCCACCTTCCCTCATATATCTCACTGTATTCTAAACTCTTAAACTCTGAGTTTTCCACTATTTGATATCACACACTTCTGTTGAAATTACACACCCACAATCCCAGTGCTGTCACTCAATTTTGGAAGCCTGTTCCATGGCCTCAGGTCAGATGCACCTTTTTCTTGGGGGTCAGAGCCTGTTGGCACAGAAAGTCTGAAATTCTCAGTGCCCAGGGTTCCAACAGTGCTCTGCCTCCAGAGGTGTGAAGAGAAGCCTCTCGAGGAGATCCAAGGCTGTGGGTGAAAACCTGGTTTGGGCTCAGGGAAGCCCATGGGAGGTTTTCCTGGGCCCCAGAGAATCCCAGGTGTCCCTGATTTTGTTTCCAGGTGGATGCAGACACCTGTCCCGGCTTCCAAGAAGGAAAAATGCACAGAGAAGTGGTTCCTGGAAGCCATCAATGGCTGTTTGATTCCTGTTTGACATTCCAGGGCATTAGTGAAGGGTTCTGCTTCTCCCTTTCCCCAGGGGCACTGCAGATCCAGCAGGAATTTCTTGTGGTCCAACTGGGAAAAGACTTCAGGCCACTGCCTTGACTGCTTGCTCTGGAGCTCAGCCAAGGAACCGCAGTCCTGGGGAAGTCCGAGATTGATGGAGGCATTCCTGGTGCCTGGGGCCTGAGTAAACAGGGCTTATCAGAGATGCTGGCAGGGCAGCCACATCCCCCCTCCTCCTCCCTGGGCACCTCTGTTTGCCCAATGAGCTCCCAGTGGCTGCCTGGGGATGTCACAGCACGTGTCCATCTGGTCAAGAATTGCCCCCAGGGACACTCTGCTCTCTCCTCTGTGGGCACAAAGCAGCAACATTCCCGAGGAAAACCTTCCCCCACGGGCGCTGCAGCTCCTTGGTAGAGCTCCAGAGCAAGCAGTCGAGGCAGTGGCCTGAAGTCTTTTCCCAGCTGGGCCACAAGAGATTCCTGCTGGATCCAGAGTGTCCCTGGGGAAAGGGAGAAGCACAACCCTTCAGGAATGCCCTGGAATGTCAAACAGGAATCCCAGCCAGGGACAGCTCTTGGGAAGCACTTCTCTGTGCATCTTTACTTCTTGGAAGGCCAAGACATCTGAGTGTCTTCCTGGTGCCTGGGGCCCTGGGTAAACAGGGCTTATCAGAGATGCTGGCAGGGCAGCCACATCCCCCCCCTCCTCCCTGGGCACCTCTGTTTGCCCAATTAGCTCCCAGTGGCTGCCTGGGGACAAATGTCCCCTTGTCCCCGTCCCTCCCTGGGGATGGGCACATCCTGCTGGTGCTGGCCTGGGCTCAGGGCCAGGGCACTGCAGAGACCCTCTGTGGGGACAAGGCCTTTGGGGAGCTGCGGGCACGTCCCAGGCAGGGACAGGGCTGGAGAGGGAGCCTTGCTGGGGATGGGGTCCCTGTCAGGCTGCATGTGGGGCAGCTGTGCAGAGCGGGACCCAGGTGCTCTGGGAGGGCCCAGGGGCTGTGGGGGGGACAGGGTGAGGGTCAGGGCAGGGGACATTCCCCTCTGGACTCTGCTGTGGGGCTGGAACTGGAACCCACTGGGGATCTGTGGGGTGTTCTGGCTGTGGGAATTGCCACAGCTGAGCCATGGCCCAAACCTCAGCTTTGTCTGCAGGGGATCAGCATTGCCCAGTGCTCCCAGTGCTCCCAGTGCCTGCAGATCCCAGTCACTGCCCGGATCACATGTCCATTGTTCCCCTTGTTCTCCTACATGTTGGGTTTGGGGCCAGGCTTGGCTCTGGGCTGTCCCACAGGGAAAGCTCTGGGAGGGCAGGGACAGCGGGAGCTGGCGGATGTGGCACTGGGGGCTGTTGGGGGATGGATTGTGTTGGAGTGGGGCTTGTCCCCACAGGGTCCCCAGCTGCCTTTGGATCCCTGCCTGCCCCCCTGGGCCCCTCCCCGGGCGCCTGGGCCCTTCCAGGGGCAGCTGCCCCGTGCAGGAAGCTGGAGGGATGCCAGGGAGGGGGGCTGGATCCATGCTGCAGGTGGGATGGACTCTGGGCCAGGGCTGGGCTGGTGGCCAGGGCTGGGGGCTGTGCCAAGCCGGGCTTTGGCCTGGGGGCTGTCGGGGAGGGCGCAGGGAGGAGTCCCGGCAGGGATAAAGGCTCTCCTGCCCTGCTGCAGCCTCAGGCAGCGCTCCCCGCCCCAAGAGGAACATGAAGGTGGCTGTGCTCAGCCTGGCCCTGCTCTTCTCCGTCCTGCTGTGCCTCCCGGCACAGAGCAAGGTCAGGCACCATCCCAACGCTGTCCCCACATCCTGCCCTTACTGGCCTCCCATCCCACCCTTCTGGTCCCTTCACAAATTCCCTCCCTGCTCCCTCCTCTCTGTCTTACCCAGGCTCTCCAAACGCCCTCCCACTGACCATTCCCGAGGTCTTCCCTTCCACGGCCCCCCTCAATCCTTTGCCTTTCTTCCTGGCCACTGCAGCAGGGTCCCCCTGCACAATTCCCTGATCCACCCCCCGCCTCACAAACTCTCTCTCAGTCCTGTCCCTTTTGTCCCCACCCATTCTCCTCCTTCTGTCACCACCCAGCCCCTCCCTTGCACTTCCCTGTCCCTGCACCGCAGTTCCTTTCTCCTGCCCTGTTCCTCACATCCTGCTCCTTGCACACCCCCAGCCCGGTCCACTGGGCTCTCAATTTTCCCCACTTCAGTGTCTTGGGGACTCCCCCAGCTCCAAGAGATCTCCCAGGAGGCCCTGAATTCCCATCCCTTTGCCCCTGCCCTGCTCCCTGCCCCCGTGTCCCCCCACAGCCCCACAAGGTCCAACTCAGACCAAGCCTTTGTTGTCCTCTCCAGGCTCTCCTGGAAGGAACCCAAGATGATCTCCAGGAGGTGAGTGGGGTGCTGGGATGGGAGGGCATCCCCTCTGGGAACTGGGGGGCAGCTGTGTCCCCCCACCCCTTGCTGGCACCAGGGACACCCCAGTGTCCAGCGAGGTCTCCTGCTCTCTCTGCAGCTGGATTTGGACAAAATCGAGATTGCCGAGCCGACCATGGTGGGTACCAGGAGTTCTGCCACTGTCAGCCCTTCCCCTTGCATGGCCCCCACAGCCCAGGCCATCCCAGTGTGTCCCAGCACAGGCCAGTGCAGCCCTGCTGACACCCCAGACACCTGCCCTGCCCCAGGGACACTCCCCAGGCCCCCCCTTGCCCAGGGCCCCTGTGCATTCCCATGCCTGTCCCCTCAGCAGCCCCGCAGGGCCCAGGACGCAGCCCCTGCCCCAGCTGTGCCTCTTGGCCAGGACCCCCGTGCTTATGGGCAGGAGCACAGCAGCTGCTGCACCCCCTGGGTCCCAGCCCAGCCCGGTGTCCCCAGGGTGTCCCTGACGTTGCCTTTGTCCCCAGACACTCCTGGGTAAAGAGCTGCCCAAGCTCCTGCGGCACAAGCGCCTGGCTGCCTCTCTGGATGCCTAGGTGAGCAGTGCCTGCCTGCAGGGACAGGGGTGGGGACAAGGCCCCTCTCGTGTCCCCGTGGGGACAGGGGGGTGACATTCCGGGCTCTGTGTTTTAGGATGGGCAGCGGTGGTGACATCTGTGTCCTGTCCTCCTCCGGCGGCACCAGGAGATGATCATCCCTGGAGGAGCCCCCCCCGATCCCCTCTGAGCCTGGGCCCATTTCCCCTGAATAATCAATAAACCCTGTCAGCAAAGCCACCTTCTCTGTCTGTCTGTCTGTCTGTCCCCATGCATCTGTCCATGTGTCTGAGTTTCCGCTCTTGCACTGTGCGGGGCGGCTGGGCCTGGGTTCTGGTCCCTTGGGACCGGGCTCAGCCTGGGTTCTGGTCCCTTGGGACCGGGCTCAGCCTGGGTTCTGGTCCCTTGGGACCAGGCTCAGCCTGGGTTCTGGTCCCTTGGGACCGGGCTCAGCCTGGGTTCTGGTCACTTGGGACCCAGCTCAGCCTGGGTTCTGGTCACTTGGGGCCGGGCTCAGCCCGGGTTCTGGTCACTTGGGGCCAGGCTCTGCCGCCCCCACACCGTGCCCCACAGCTGGGGTGTTTGCTGTGGGGTGTGTGGGCTGCGGTGGGGGCAGTGGGAGTGGGTGGGTGGGTGCGCAGGCAGAGCACAGAGCAGGTGCTGACTGGCATCGGAACGGGGCTGTTGTGGCTCCAACATAAAAAGAGTTCACAAAATGCATTTTATTTCCAAAGGAGAGTCCTTCTTCAATTAAAAAATACACTTGTTTTTAAAGAAATGGTTTATTCTTGTCATCAATATTTTTTGATGATGAAATTTGGTTCCTGGGTTGGCTGGTGCTGTTGGGTCTGCCTGGCTCTGGGGTGGAATGAGACTGTGGGGTTTCCTTGGCTCTGGGGTGGAATGGGACTGTGGGGTTTTCCTGGCTCTGGGGTGGAATGGGACTGTGGAGTTTCCCTGGGTCTGGGTTAGAATGGGATTTTGGGGTTTCCTTGGCTCTGGGGTGGAATGGGACTGAGGGGTTTCTCTGGGTCTGGGGTGGAATGGGACTGGGGGTTTCCCTGGCTCTGAGGTGGAATGGGACTGTGGGGTTTCCCAGGTCGGGGGTGGAATAGGACTGTGGGGTTTTCCTGGGTCTGGGGTGGAAAGTGACTGTGGGGTTTTCTTGGGTCTGGGGTGGAATGGGACTGTAGGGTTTTCCTGGGTCTACGGTGGAATGGGACTGTGGGGTTTTGTAACAGAATTTCTTAGAGAACGTGGGCATGATATGTTTTTGGGATGAGGTTTGAGCTACCCCAGACTGGGCCTCAGGCTCAGGCCTGTGTGGAGCTGCAAAGCCTGTGGCACAGTTAGAAATTGTGTTAAGGTGTGGGGCACAGGACAGTGGTGTTTCTGGGTGTTAATTGGTGTAGTTATAGTGTGAACATGTTAGACACCTTAAGACTGAAATAAACAATGTCTGTTTGCATTTTTCTTTGTGCTGAATGCCAATGAGAGGATGTCTGTGATTGTTGATGTTAGGAAGGCTGACCTGAAACAGAAGCTGGACAGAGCTGGAGAATAAAGTAGGTATTTATCAAAACGCTTCCAGAACCCACCCTGGGCATTATAGGAGCCTGACCAAGGCTGCACCCAGACTGGGTTAGGAATGGCCACACAAAATGGCTGCACAATCACGAAATTTTACATTTTTATAAGTTTTGGTCCATTGGCATATTGGGGTTTAATTGTCCAATTACAGATCCAGGTTGTGAGGTCTCATCCTTCTTGTTCCTCCCTTCAGTCACCCTCGTTTGTGCTTTTTGGGCTGAAAGTTGTCCTTGGTCCTCAGCAGGAAAAGGTTTTGTCTACCTGCTCTGTGAAGAGAGCTTACTGACACTTAATATGAGGCTCAGAACTACATCCTTAGGCAGCTCAGAATCTGAAAATATGAAAGCTAAAATCTAAGGCATCAGTGTAAACTATATGGAACTGTATATAACCTGCCATTTTAGGGAGAATAAAGGGAGAACATATGTTTTACCACATTGGTTCTATCTGTGTTGCTCTGTCCAGTTTTCCCTTGTTCTGAGGGGTTCTCTGCTTTCATCTGTCCCCCGAACAAGGACACCTCTCGCTTGAATGTGGTTTTATTCGTTTAAATATGGGGGGTTTATTCACTTTGATGTGGGTTTGACATGTTTTAATATCATTTTATGCGCTTAAATGCGGTGATACGCTTGAATGCGGTGATTCGTTTCAATACGGTGATTCATTTAAATACGGGAAGACTCCGCTCTTGTCCCTGAAGCGCGGACTGAGCTGGGACCGAGTTTTTTCCTGAACCGTGGACGGAGCCGGGAGCAGGATTTTTCAGAGCTGGGAAGCTGGAAAGCGTGGATCGTCTTTGTTTCATCCAGAGAGAAGCAGTGACCCGCAGTGGAGGAAGAGGTAAGCCACGGTGCGAAACAAAGAAATGAAAACAAAATGGATAGAGTTACAGGCAGCCACGTGGCTCCTCTCGAATATTATCTGTAAGAGAGGCGGAAATATGAAAGAAAATGAGTTAGAACAGTTGTCCCTGTGGGCCAGGAAGAAAGGAAACTAAGCAGACCATCACTGGTGTTCAGTGAGACAGAGTGCTGAGAGAGTGGAGAAATGTTGTGGGATTCCGCAATCGCAGGCGGGAGAGAGGGCAAAGTTGCGCTGGAACTTGGCGCAGTTTGGAAAAAGGTTCGAGTTACCTTGCAAAACATCTCAGCCAAGAAAAGGGCTGCCCAGGCTGTGATCCAGGCTCTTGATGGGAGGGGAGGGGAGGGGAGGAGAGGAGAGGAGAGGAGAGGAGAGGAGAGGAGAGGAGAGGAGAGGAGAGGAGAGGAGAGGAGAGGAGAGGAGAGGAGAGGAGAGGAGAGGAGAGGAGAGGAGAGGAGAGGAGAGGAGAGGAGAGTGTAGTAAATTGATTTGAGCTATCCCAAACTGGGCCTCAATTTTAGGCCTGACTAGGAGTAGACAGACTTGTGGCACAGTTATCATTTAGTTTAAGGTGTGTTTAAGCATTAGATAGCATAGTTATAGTGTGGTTACGGTGATCTCCTTAAGGGTGAAATTGTTTACATTCTTTCCGACACTGAATGCCAATTAGAAAACACCCGTAACTGTAAACTATCTGAACCATATTTAACCCCCCTTTCTGGAGGAATAAACGGAGAACGCATGATTCAGCCACATTGGTTTTTGTTCTGCATTGCTCGGTCCAGCTTCCCACTTTAATTAAGAGTTCCCTGGCTTCATATGGCACCCGAACAGAGACAAAGTTTGCTTAAATGTGGCCTGGAGTGCTTAAATGCAGAGTTTTAATTGCTTAAATGCAGAGTTTTGATTGCTTAAATGCAGTTTGATATGAATTTGATATAATTTTTTGCGCTTTAATGTGGGATTGATTTTTACACTTAAATATGGATTTGAAATTTGCCTAAACATGGGAAAAGTCTCCGTGCTTGTTTTCCGAACCGAAGTGGAGTTGGGAACTGAGTTTCCCCGAACTGTGGTACTGGAGCGAGCGAAGGAGCTGGAAAGCTGGTAGCGTGGCTCATGGTGTTTCATTTGAAGAGAAACAGCAACACGCAGTGGAAGAAGAAAGGTAAGCTGTGGTCTGGAAACAAAGGAATCGAAAGTAAGATGGAAAAAGAATTCCAGGCAGCAACTCAACTTCTAGCAAATATTATCTCTAAGAGAGGTGAAAAAATTAAAGAAAGTGAACTAGATCAGTTGGCCCTATGAGCCAAAGAAACCCGGAAAGCTGAGCAAACCATTGCTTGTGTTTAATGAAGCAGAGTGGAAAGAAATAGGTGAATTGTGGGATTTAACTATCAGCGGCAGAAGAGAGGGAAAGTTGGCTCAGAAGTTAGGAGCCGCTTGGAAAAAGGTTATGAATACCTTGCAGACATTCTTGGCTGAGCGGAAAGCCACCAAGGCGGCGATCCAAGCTCTCGAGGGGGTGGCAGATGAAACAAAAGAAATCCAGAGATCTTCTAAGGTTGCAAGGTTTTTTGGTATCAGTAATACGCGCCCAGTAAGGGGAAATGTAGCTCCGATTTGTTCCACGCTGCAAGAGGTAGTGAATGTGGTCTCAGAGTGCGTGGCTCAGCCACCAGAAGTGCCTTCCGCGACAGCCAGGCAGACTGAGATAGAACAGGAAGTGCTGCACTCCCCAGACCCAGGGGGCGTGGTGGAAGATGAGATCCCAGGCGGGGCCAAGGGCAGAGAGGGGCTGGCACAAGAGATGAAAGAGAGGGGCGGAGATCGGGGTGG
Source organism: Phylloscopus whistleri (assembly GCA_017589585.1). Lineage (NCBI taxonomy): Eukaryota > Metazoa > Chordata > Aves > Passeriformes > Phylloscopidae > Phylloscopus > Phylloscopus whistleri. Next base: position 44,064 of record JADMLD010001338.1, read on the forward strand.
TGATGAGAGCGAGGCGGCGCGGCTTCCCCCTCCCACCGGAAAACAAAGCAGCGGCGCACGCGCGGCCAGCCCGAACCACCAAAACAAACGTGGCGTCCTCCATGGCCGCTTCTGCCCCGGGAACCGTGGGACCGGGGGCTGCCGCAACCCCCACAACAGCGGCTCCACAGATAGCCATGGTGCAGCCAGCAGCTCATTACCAGCAAGCTACCATGGTGCAGTGCCCCCTGCCCTCTGACTCCGATTCAGACGGTGAAAGTCCCGATCCCAATTCTCATGGCACGCCGCGATTACAGAATAAATCACAGCATACAAACGAACTGCAGCAAATAATAGTCAAGCTTGCTGAATTATCAAATCGCCAAACTCAATTAGAACAGCAGACAGCTGCGGTTTCTCAGTTTTCCCCACAAAACAGGCAGAATGTCACAGCTTTGCAATCTGCACAGCCTGCTCTGTCGTTTCCACCTCCTGCACAGCAGATGGCACTGCCAGTCGCCCAACAGAACCCGATACAAAGGTGCTGGGCTGGCGTCGTGAAACAGGCAGTCCTTGAAGGAGATTTACACATACCTAACTCAATTGTTTGTCCAGTTCTTATAAAAAATGTCAAGCTCGTTGGGAACCTCACGAATGGAAATTCTTGAGTTCAGCAAAGCAAACAGTCACTACCTATGGAATAAGATCAGAAGCAGCCAAAAACATAATTCAGTACATCTTCACAGCAGATGTACTTTGCCCCGCAGACTGCGCTAACATTGCTTCGCTGCTGCTAACACCCTCACAGCTCCTCATTTTTGAAAGAGAGTGGAGGCGTTTGGCAATTGAAGAGGCAAATAAACATCAAGAAATAGGGGATCCTTTTTATAGTCTTCAACCTGATATTCTGACAGGACAAGGACCATATGCTACAACCAATGTCCAGCTCACCTTCCCCATTGAGATTCATCAGATGGCTCAGACATTGGCCCACAGAGCCTTGCTTCTGGTTCCTGACAAAAAGAAACCTGCACCATATGCTACCATCAGGCAAGGGGCCACAGAACCATAGGGACAATTTATTGATAGACTGTCAGCTGCTTTAAAGGATGCACAAGACCTAACTACAGACATCCAAGAACACCTGTTTTGTTCCCTCGCCTTTGAAAATGCCAATTCACGTACCCGAGCCATCCTTGCTACCCTCCCCCAAGGCTGTGCCGTCAATGAGATGCTGGTACAAGCGACCAGAGCTGAGCAGAGTGACCAGACAGCAGCGTTCACGGCGGCCATGAAAGATGCGATGCAAAAACAAGCACACATCATTGCAGCTGCTCTGTCAAGAGGCAACATCAATTATCCCAGCAACAACGAAAATCCATCATCTGACATTCCTGATTTTCAGTGTGATGAAACAGGCCATGTCATGCTGGGGCCTGCACCGACAACTTTGGACTCCTTTGAATGATGCACAAGGGATGAAAGAAGAAAAGAACCTGCAGTTGTGATACATCACCATGCAGTGAAGAAGGGAAGACCACAGGTGATTCCAGGACTTTATGTTTATCACAAGAACATGAGAATGGGTGAATGACAAGGACTCGGTTTTGTGTTGTTTAATGCTTGTAGTTGTATGTGTGTTTTTGCAGGAGAAGCATAACCTGTATGGTGCTGAGTTGATTTACCTGTGTATGTTCCCAGTCAGAAATAACAGCTAACAGTGATAACAACGGTGACAACAATGATTTACCTGGAGCACCCTATGATGACTCTGAAACTGCTGAGAACTGATTTTGAAAAATACAGAATATAATTATAGTTATAAGATTAAGTTCAGTAATAAGTTGTTTTTAGTATTTAGAATTAAATAATAACCAGTTAAATGTTGTTTTAGTTAGAGGTTTGGTGAAAAAAGGTATAACTATACCATTTAATTTCTTTTGTATTTGTTCAATCAGAGTGTTGATGAATTTTATGACAGAGTTCAGAGCTTGAACTCAAGCCAAAATTAACCCAGAGAGTGTTTTGGGAGCACATGCTGTTGCCATTGCACCAAATTTTAAAATCACTGGTACTGAGCCCTGAGAATTTGATCATTTGGGCTCTACGCCAGGCAAATATTGTTTAATATTTGGACACTTTGCCATAAAATCAGGTTTGTTGTCCATGAAAGAAAAGCAGCCAAAAAATGGCAACACTTAACTGCTTTTTGAGTTCCCATTGTATTATAATTATTTTGAATTTGTTAGACCATTTTTTAATTGATTTATAAACAGCTTTTATAGCTAAAGAGCAACATGAGAAAAGTTGTGGTTGTTGACACTCCATTTGACTTGATTGAGTTGACACTCCAAATGGCTTGATTTATGGGGTTTTATTGGGTGGATGAAAGATTTGATTTGTTTTGGTATAATGATTTTGTTGTTATTATAGTTATTTTAGGTTTTATGCTTGTTTGTTATAATATATGCAAAAATAATTAGCTGTGCTTTTAAGTTACCTTAAAAAGAAAATGGGGGAGATGTAGCAAATTGATCTGAGCTATCCCAAACTGGGCCTCAGTTTTAGGCCTGTCTAGGAGTAGACAGACTTGTGGCGCAGTTAGAAATTCACTTTAAGGTGTATTTAAGCATTAGATAGCATAGTTATAGTGTAGTTACGGTGACTTCCTTAAGGGTGAAATTGTTTACATTCTTTCTTACACTGAATGCCAATTAGAAAACCCGAAACTGTAAACTATCTGCACTGTATTTAACCCCCTTTTCCAGAGGAATAAAGAGAGAACGCATGATTTAATCAAATTGATCATATGTGCGTTGCTCAGTCCAGCTTCCCACTTTAATTAAGAGTTCCCTGGCTTCAGTTTTTATTTTAAAATGTTTAATCCCTGAAGTTTCTATTTTCGCCTATTTGAATTGCCTTGACAACAGAATACTGCCAGCCAACGTTCCAAACTGGCTGGTCTGTGTTTGTGTGCACAGAGCAAAGGTGCCACACTGTGTCGGTTTCCCAGGTGTCTGCTAATGTCCATTTGAACTGATGGCTGAAGAGGGCGGCTCTGCCTGCCCCGCGCTGCTCCAGGGCTGGGGCTGGGCTGGCAGGGGCTGCAGATGGCGCTGGGAGGCACAGCCTCAGCCCTGGCCGCCATCTTGTGCATTGACCTAGTCCAAGTCTGAAGCAAATGTGTTGCTGTTTTGTTGGCAGCCAGGGTCAGCACCAAAGACACCAACACCAGCAGGACAGTCTACAGGGAATGGCCCAGGTTTGGCTCAGAGCAGCCTGTCCTAACTTGTCACTGTCCTTTATCCATGAGCAAGTCCCCATGTACAGACACAACAAATGTCCAACAGCAGCTCCATCAGCCACTTCCTCCTGCTGGCATTGGCAGACAGGCGGCAGCTGCAGCTCCTGCACTTCTGCCTCTTCCTGGGCATCTCCCTGGCTGCCCTCCTGGGCAACGGCCTCATCATCAGCGCCGTAGCCTGCGGCCATCACCTGCACAGCCCCATGTTCTTCTTCCTGCTCAACCTGGCCCTCACCGATCTGG